>JAVHLV010000278.1:0-88381 GCA_036785495.1 Colletotrichum neosansevieriae | reverse complement strand
TAATAATACTTAGCTATAGAATATAGATATAAATATATATATAATAAATAATATATTATAGTATAATAATAATAAGTATACTCTATTAATAACTCTATATATAATATATATAGGAGGAGGTTTTATCCACTTTAAGTATATAGAAATAGTTATACTATACTTTAATAATAGAGAGTTAATATAATTATAAAATATATTATATATACTAAGTTTCCCTATTAATATATTTAGTAGAAAGAAACTTTATCTTAGTAGAGGTTACCTTAATAAAAATAAGCTTATTAAAGCTAATAAATAAGTATTTATAATACTTAATATATACTAAAAAGGATTTAACCTTAATATAATATATAAATAAGATTTAGGTATATAAGTAATATATACTATATAGTAAAAAGCTAAATCTAAGCTTTAGTATAGAAAACTTAGTTACTTAGGCTTTAGAGAGATAAAAAAGACTATATAGATAATAAAAAGCTATATAATATCCCCTAAGTTAGTAATTCTATAACTCTATAAGATCTATAATCTCTCTAAGAGCCTAAGATACTCTCTATAAACACTAAAATACTATATAGAAAAGGCAGGAGATATTCTTTATATTAATATTAAAGAAGTAAAGCTAGTAAAGTACTTTAAGTACTTCTTACTAATTATAGATAATAAAATATATTTCTAAGTAATTATCTTTATAGATATAAAGAATATACTAGTATATTAATTAAGTATTTATCTCTAAAAGTAGAAAAACACCTTTAGTATAGTAGTAAAGATTATTTATATAGATAATATAGAGAAGTTTATAGTAACTTACCTTAAGGCTATATTATAGAATAATAAGATAAAGATAGAGTTATTATTACTATATATATATAAATAAAATAGTATAGCAAAGTATATAATTTAGATTATTCTAGATAAGATATATACTTTAAGTATTAATTTAGAGGTTTTAGTAAATTTATAGCTATATTTACTTATAGTAATAGTTTATATTATTAAGTACTTCTATACTATAGCTATTATAGATAAGATATCTATTTAGGCACTCTATAATAAGTTATTAAGCTTAGGAGGAGACTATATACTTAATATAAGCTAGTTATAGATTATTAAGAGTATTTATTTTATTTATATTAATCTAGAAATCTAGATTAAGAGCAAAAAGATAGTAATATATATAGAGAAAGATATCCTTATTAATTATTATAGAGACTAAGTATATAGAATATAGATACTAAAGTAAGATAAGATTATTATCTATTTTAATATTATCTTTTATAAATCTATAATAAAGCTAGAAAAGTATTAATAAATATTACTATCTAGCTAAAGCTTATAGTTCTAAAGCTATATATAAGAAATTATAAAGTAAATATATAAAGTATATTTATAAATTAGAGAGACTAGATCTCTAGAAAGAGAGAGTATAGCTTATATTTATATTATAACTTTTATAACTAACCTCTTTATAAGTAATTAGGAAGTAAGTTTATAGCTTTATATAAACTTAATAACTATTATAGAAGTATAAAATAGATTTATAAATAACTAGTTAGAGTAAGTAGAGATAATATTTACTAAAATATATAAACTTATAGAAAAAGAAGTATTATAGTTTATTAATAAAGAGAAGATACTATAAAGCTTCTAATTAATAGCTAAATAGATTTAGAAATATAAAAAGGCTTATAGTAAGTTTATAAAGTATAAAATATAGATTATAGTAAGAAGCTTTCTATAAATCTCTAGATAAGACTTTACCTAAATATATACCTTAATATCCTAAATAGTATTATAGTAAATTCTATTAATCTATATATAGTAAAAAGAATATTCTATATAATAATAAAACTTTATTAATATATATTTAAATAGAGAGCTAGAGGAGGCAGTCTATATAATACCTTTCTCTTTAATTAAGAAGCTTTTTATAGATCTATAATATATTAGCTTTATAGCTATATATAGTTATAAAAAGATTAAGAGTAGGTTATTAAACTCTATAAAGCTTTATATAAACTATAATAAAGTAGGAGATAGTAGTAAAAAAAGTTATAAAAGATTCTTTAGTAAGTAGGATTTATATTACTATACTTAGATAATATAACTTACTATAATAAGACTCTTAATTTTATAATAGTAATATATATTAATAATATTTTAGTAATAAAGCTAGAAGCTACTCTAGATATAATCTATAAATATATAAGTAATAAGATTAAGGTTAATAACCTTAAAATACTTAATAGCTTTCTTAGTATTTAACTTATCTTTAATAAAGAGTATTAGAGAATTATTATTAACTAAGAGATATACTTAGTTAATATAGTATAGAAATTTAGAGTAGAGATTAGGTCTATAAAGATATCTATTAAGACTAGAGTACTTAACTTTATAGTTCTTAATATAGAGATCTTATTAAATCTAAATCTCTAAAGTTAGTATTAAAGAGTATTAAGTAAAGTTAGCTTTAGAGTATTTATAATATAGCTAGACCTCTTCTTTAGTATAAAACTATAAACTAGGTTCTCCTATTATCTTAATAAGTTATATAAAAAGGGTATAAAGCACTTAATATAGTATCTTAGTATATATCTCTTCTTTATAATAAGTTATAATAATAAATATAAAACTAAAGACCTAAATAAATAGAGTCTCTATAGCTATATTAATAATAACTATACTAAATATAAAAATATAATATACTTAATAATAAGATAGATCTTCTTTATAGTTAATAAATCTATTTTATAGAGATTATAATAATAGATAATAGTCTCTAAGTTCTTAACTAAAGCTAAGTACTATATAGTATTATTAATAATATTAAAAGTACTTTAGATATATAATTTCCTAAGTAAACTTAGAGTAAAGCTTAGAGAATTTCTTTATATATAGGTTAATAATATAGAAGCTATTATATTTATAAAGGGGAAGTCTATAAATAACTATATAAAGTATATATAGATTTATAATTACTTTATATAAGAGGTTATTAAATATAGTAAGGTTAATTTTAAGTATATATTATTAATAGATAATATAGCTAACCTATTTATAAAGCTACTTAAGAGAATAATCTTTAAATAACTTTATAAGAGGAGTAGTATAAAGCTATTTAGAGCTAATATTACTATAGAGAATTATACTAAGAAGGTTTAATATATATATAAACTAAGTTCCTAATAAGGAGAAGTATTATAACTATAGATAGCACCTTACTATAATAAGTAAGCTATATATAATATAATATTAAGCTATATATAGATTAGAGATATAAGTAGTAATTTAAGAGTATAAATAATAACTTAGGGGCTTAATAATATATAAGAGGAGCACTAGGTATACTATAATTTAGTATAAGGATAGCTTTGCTTATATAACTTTAATTAATATGCTTATTAGACCCTTGTTTCTGACCCCTAACTGCGCATGGGATCCTTGTTGTTACACAATTCCCATCCCCCGTGTTACGTAAGGTAAAGTCGCCCTCGCCCTGCCACTGCAGCTGCCAGCGTCAGTGCCAGTCGTCCGGCCAATTCGTGTGGTCTCAATCTCGGAACTTGGAATTCTGATCCCCAACTGCACTACCAACACCCAACCTACCCAGACCTGAGACGGGATAATGTCTTGCGGATACCGGCCTGTTACCTCCGTCACAAATCCAATCTGACCCAAGGTACACAACAACAGCCTACTTGTCGTCGATCTCTTCAGACTCGCCCACGGCTGCCTTGACGTCGCCCTGGACTATTCCAACTGACCTTTACCACCAGGTTTCCGTCCTTGCATCGCCACAGCCTCGACCACATACCTGATCCAGCAAGCTATTGACAGCGCACAACTTTGTGGCTACTGTCTCGGATCAGCGTCATCTCTCTTCTCCGACAGGCAGACTTGTTCGACATCGCCAGCTCGTTGCACAGCTGTTCCCTCATATGACGTGTAAGTCTGCCTTATCCGCCCCCATTCTCTGCCATCGCGTCGTCAATCCAGAGCCGTCTTTCGATCAACTGTACCCTAATTGTCTCTGCAACGCTCGATTGGCAATCTTTCATCTTAGACCCTCGCCTTTATCCACCGTTACTTCTGCTCAGGGGCTTCAGTCAACCTAGGATAGCCAGAGCCGCCTTCCGCGCTGCGGCGCGTCTGAGTGAATTTCGGTCCGCTTTAGCCAGTCCGACGGCTCAAGTTCCTATTCATCCTGTCAGGGACCATTCTGACGACTGCAATCTTCTAGGGAATCTCACTCTTGATATCGCTTGCGTTCCGTCTGTTCCCATTCTCCGCCGCCGGAGACGTCGGCATCGAGCTGCGAACCCTTCAACGACCGTACTGGCCCTAGCTTTGGCAATCGACCTACGCCGGTAACGCCTCACCCTGATGAACGGCGCCCTTACTTCAACAATTGATCGATACACGACACATTTGAGGCGTTCGCTTCCCCGATATAAGTCATTATGGGGTTTCTGGGAGTTTTCAAGGCCATATACGACTATGCGCCCCAAGCTGAAGGCGAACTTGCCATTACCGATGGAGACATGCTATACATTCTAGAGAAAAATTCCGAAGATGACTGGTGGCGAGCCAAGAAGAAGGCCAGCGCCGATGACGAAGAGGAGCCCGAGGGTCTGGTACCAAACAATTATGTCGAAGAGGTAGCCATGGTACGCGCGTTCCTATTCCCTGCCGTTCCTAACATCATCGCAGGCCCAACCCATAGCCAAGGCGCGCGCATTATACGAGTACACACGCCAAACCGACGAAGAGCTTTCGTTCCCTGAAGATGCCGTTATCGAAGTATTCGACATATCCGATCCGGATTGGATCTTGGTCGGCTTAGACGGCGACTATGGATTTGTCCCGGCCAACTACATCGAAATGGGCGAAGCCGAGGAGGCTGCTCCGGAGCCCTCACCGCCCCCAGCTCTACCTTCGCGGTCTTCCATCGTTGCGTCTACCGAATCCGAGCCAGAGTCTGCCTACTCTTCCACCAGTTCACGAGGGAATCCTGCCGCAGCTTTGGCTGGAGTCATGGCTGGACGTTCCGCTCCCGCTCCCCGTCCTGCTACACCCCCGCTCTCGCCTCAATTCCCTTCCGAGCCGTCAGACGAGGAGTCTGTGAGGAGTCCCGCGCTGCCCGCCAGACCTGTTTCCCAGGCCGCTCCAGCTCCAGCACCCGCTCCCACGCGGATCCAGACCCAAAGATCAATAGACACCCACCTATACGACAACTCCCCCGAAGTCGAGGAACCTCCCTATCGTGCGCCTGGCGGCTTTCACATGTACAACATCAATGAGATGGTATCTGTGATGGGGAAGCGCAAGAAGATGCCTACCACACTTGGTGTCAATCTAGCAACTGGAACAATTTTGATCGCTCCCGAGCGTGCCCAGGACGGCCCATCCCAAGAATGGACCGCCGATAAGATGACGCACTACTCTCGCGAGGGTAAGCACGTTTTCCTCGAACTTGTTAGGCCCAGTAAGAGCGTGGATTTCCACGCCGGTGCCAAGGATACGGCCGAGGAGATTGTGAGCGCTCTCGGCGAGTTAGCTGGTGCCGTCAGAGCTGAGGGCCTGAGAGAGGTCATTTTGGCGGGAGCTGGAAAAGCACAGAAGAAGGGACAGGTTTTGTACGACTTCATGGCTCAGGGCGACGACGAGGTTACTGTTGCTGTCGGCGACGAAGTTGTTATCATTGACGACACAAAGAGTGAAGAATGGTGGCAAGTTCGACGCGTCAAGAACGGAAAAGAAGGTGTGGTGCCGAGCAGCTACATTGAGGTCACAGGCTCCATCTCGCTGCCACCTAGCAATACCGGTATTAACGCCGCCAAATCGACTGTTGAGCAGAATCGTTTGGAGGAAATCCGATTGACAAAGGAGGCGGTCAAAGCCGCTCAGAGAGACGGCTCTCAGCAGGTAGGGCCAGGAATGCCTCTGCCAAAGCGAGGCAGCAGTCTCATGGCAAGTGAAAATGGTAATAACTATGGGCAGCGGAGTAAACGCGAAAACGGACGGGAAGGCGGCAGCCAGCGATCTGGTAAATCAAGTAAGTGAACCAAGAACTTCTGATCGTGTTGTCAGTAATATGTGCTTACGTTGGCGATCAGGGCCGGACCCCTCCAAGGTCAGGACGTGGACCGATCGTTCAAAGTCTTTCAGTGTCGATGCACAGTTTCTCGGGCTCAAGGATGGCAAGATCAACTTGCACAAGATGAATGGAGTCAAAATCGCAGTGCCAGTAGCCAAGATGTCAGTGGAGGATCTCGAATACGTCGAACGAGTCACAGGCATTTCACTGGACGAAGACAAACCTTTGTCCAACGTCAAAAAGAACAGAGCATCCCAGGCCGGTACAGTCAGAAGCTCACCCCCAGCCGGAATTGGTGCGTCAGTTGGACAACCACAGAAGCCTGAGTATGACTGGTTCCAATTCTTCCTCTCCTGTGACGTTGCCGTTGGTTTGTGCGAGCGCTACGCGCAGGCATTCTCCAAGGATTCTATGGACGAAAGTGTCCTTCCCGACGTCGACGCATCCATCCTACGCAACTTGGGGCTTCGTGAGGGAGACATTATCAAGGTCATGCGTGCACTGGATCAGAAATTTGGCCGTACCCGAGGAGGGGACAAGGCCAATGCAGAAGGGGAAGGCGGCTCCGGCGGCCTCTTTTCCGGCCCTGGCGGCGCCTTGCGCAATAACACCAGGAAAGCCAGGCCGGCACCCGCTGTTCAGACAAGCGACGTTATTGATCCCAAGGCTTTCACAAGCAAGGAAGACGGCACGACCGAAGACACAAAGCCGCCGGCATCATCATCCACGCCCGCGGCAGCCCAGAAGAACGGTTTTGATGATGATGCATGGGATGTAAAGCCTGCGAAGCAGCAGGAACAGCCGGCTCCGGCAACAACACCGGCACCGGCTCCGGCTCCCTCCCCCGCCGCCGCAACCGCACCCACCGCGACGCAGCCTCACGCCCAAACTGTCCAGCAGTCTGCACCGTCTCCGCAGGTACCAGCCTTCACCGGCTCCATGCAGGAATTGTCTCTCCTGACCCAACCTTTGCAACCGCAAAGAACTGTGCCGCACCCCGCACCGCATCCTGCGAGCACACAGCCTCCCGCCTCGGCACAAGCTCCGCAGCTAACGGGGGCTACTCCGTCCTTCTTTTCGACGATTCAGCCAGACCTTACGGCGGTTCAGTCGCCGCAGCAATCGATGCAAAGACAGAGACCTGCACCCCCAGCTACTACGGCGAGCCCTGGTGGGCTAGTACCTCCTCCGCCAGCGCGACCCTTATCAGCTCCTCAGTCAGCCCAACCAAGTGCTTTTGCTCCGCCACCTTTGGCACCCCAAATGACGGGTTACCAGACCCAAGTTGCGCCGCCAGGTCAAAGCTTGAACGATATGAACCAGGCTCGTTTGCAGCAGCAGTTCGCTATGCAGCAGCAAATACCGCAACCACAGCCCAACTTTCCCGTGCCGCAACAGCAGCCCGTTCCTGGCGTGATGGGTTATAACCCGAGTATGCAGCAGACTGGCGGGCAGCAGTTCATGCAATCCATGCAGCCGATGATGACCGGAGCGCCGACACAGAGTCCCTTTGCCGATCCCCAGCGTCAGAGTCAATTTTCTTCCATGCAGGCGCAGCCGACGGCCTTCCCTGGGCAATTCGGAGCCCAGCAGGGATTCAACCCTCAGCGCACTGGCATCAACTCATTCTTACCGCCCGCCCTGGAGCCTCAGCGGACGAGTGTTCCAGGCTTTCAGTCTCAGCAGACAGGATTCCAGCACCAACAGACCGGTTTTCAAACTCAGCAGACGGATTTTGGTGGATTCAATAACATCAGAGGCGCCAGCTCTTTAGGGGCGCCGGCTCAGCCTTTGCAGCCACAACAGACAGGCCCCCCACCTCCGGTTCGATTTGGAGTGACGGGAGATGCAAGGAAATTGATGCCCCAGCCAACAGGGCGGCGGGCCAACCTGTCTCAAGCAAGTGAGTCATTCTCCTCCTATGACTATCTTTGGCTACGGGCTAATATTGTATCAAGCTCCAAACAATCCCTTCGGTTTCTAATTGTACATGGATTCACGTAGTCGTTAGCTATCGTGATCTGGTTCGGAAAGAGCGAGATCTTCTGGTCGTGTTTTGCCTTTCTGGAAACGCTCTGCATAGCATAGTGCACTGCAGATATGCTCACCATCGTCATACCAGCCCATACGCATAGATGTACTTAATACTATTTTGGCTCCTTACATGTGTTGGTGCGAACTCTTAATTGTAGTTGGCAGTTCTCAGCTGAAATATTGTTGTTCAATGGCCAAAGACCCCGGGACGTTGACAAGGGAAAAGCCTACCATTTCCCACTCCCCTTGTTTGGCACTTGTTTGATGGGTTGGATTGGGCTATGGGCTCTCCCGATCAAAGCTAGTCTGTCCTGAAGGATCTGCTCCATATACGTCAGCAATCCGCCATGCAATTGCCAACCTTAATCGACCCCAGGTGGCGTGGTACAAGTCGTAATATTATTATTTATGAATAGTGGAGAAAACTGTCCAGAAGGTCAAATTTCTGGCGGTACTGAGAAAGTGAACAAAAATGTATTGAACTCCAAGACTTATGCCTACCCAGCGCGCATGAGTAAGATGGTGCCCTAACTATCAATACACTCTGCTTTGTCGCCCGAATCTACCAGTTCTTATGTGGTGGCGTATAGCCTCCATCCTTCTCTCCATGAAGGAGAGGCACACTAGAGCTTTGTGTGTGTGTATCGTGCCTTGCGCTGATGAACGGGCGTCTGTCCAGAGATTGAGGTTGCCTTCATGGCTGAGGACTCAGTGATGGCAGCTTTTTCAGTAGTCTTTGACGGCTGGAATCTCTTGCGCACAGCATGGATCATCATGATAAACCAGTAGAAGTTCAACCCGTTGAGAGTGATGTTGCTGAAGAGATACGTAAAGGCCAGCCAGGCGGGAACAGTAGATGTTGGAGTCGCAAATCTCATGATGCCGGTAGAAGAGACTACAGCACCAGTCTCAGGTTTGACGGACAGGACTGGATGGGCATCAATGGCAGCAAAAATATCGGAGAAGACCCTGTATGACTGGTACGTGCCGTACACCAGGCGGGTAGAGAAAAAGCTGAAGAGAAGCATAAGGCCGTTGTATAATTGAGCACGAGAGCCGGTCATGCCTAGCTTGTCGAAGAACCAGTGGATATTGAGAAATGGGGTTGACAATTCCCAGAGGATGAAGACGCAGCCGTAGTAGTTGATGAAAGGTCTCTGAGGAGATAAAAAGGTCAGGTATCAATAAACACTGGGCATGAGGTGACACTTACGAATCCGAGAGAGTAGACAAAGAGGGCGCTGACAGCGTGCGCCAAAGTGCCCAGGCCAAAGACGTCCATATTGCAGCTCGTGACAACCAGATCCCAAACGAAGTAACCTGTGGCAAGGGCCTGAATCAAGCCAGCAGGGCCTGTGTAGCCCCAAATACGCTCTTGCCAGTCCATCTTGCTGCGCTCTTCGTCGACGTACATGGTCCAGAGAGCTAGGATGTTGATGAGGGTACTTTGGAAGAAGGAGACGACATGAGCGTCCCAGTTGACCCTCTTCTTCCTCGGTAGATCTGTATACTTGCGGCCAACGAGGAGGCGCGACAGCAGCGGGGATATTGGGTAGTAGATGGCCGAGTACAGCGCAGCGGCAGCGAGGACCTCGTGGATATGCAGCGGCAAAGTGGGCAGGGACAAAAATTCAGCCCAGGGCTGTGTCGCTCTGACGAGCCATGGTATGGGCTTGAAGAAACACGGGTCCTTCATGCTCTCGCTCCTGGTCGTGGATTATTTGGAGGTAGTGGAACGTCGGTTTCCTTGGGCGATGAAGACTGCGAGAACAGCGAGAAGTCGAGGCAATGATAGACAGTGGGAAGAGAGGCGGGGAACACGCAGCTTTGTTCTCGAGACGCTGGCCATGCGTGAGCGGCTGGATGGGTTTGCGGACGCCGGATCTTCGTGGGAAACAACCGGTCAGTCAACGGGTCGATCTAGGTCCAGTCCGTGGGATGTTCGAGACGGGCAAGGCTGAATAACACGAAGTGACCGGAGTGACTCGCGTGAGCTCATGCAAAGGCGCCGGTGGCTGCTGAAGAGAAGCGTGGAGAGCTGGAGGATTGATCTGACGAATTGTTGGGGAAGCTAAGCTTGATGGAGGAGGACCCTTGGACTGCGTTCCTACTTAGGTACGGGCTGAGGTGAGAACGTACGTCCTTGAGTGGATAAGCGAATACCTGTGTCCACGCAGCCATAGCACCCTAAGAATCGGTCCTGCGCTATGTATGCCCGAACGCTATCTAGGTCACCTCCCAAACCGCGTACCTTGCCAATTTGCTCGGTCCCCGAGGTTAGGTCATCCGTCATTGGCTCCCTGTGACAAGTCCAGTAGCAGCAACTCAGCTTGCACACGTGCTCTTTACGGACCGCGCTTGGCTGAGAAGTAGCAGTCTTGTGGTGCATCACCAGGCTGCTCCCAAGGTAGGTACCTAGGTAGGTAGGCACCCAATGGAGGGTACCTCCACTGAGAGGCAGGGGCCCATATCGTACCGCGGGGCCGGTACAGCCGACAACCTTATGGAAAGCTGCCGCACTCAAAGAGAAATGATACAGTATACACATGCACAGCCCTCTTAAATGCATATTTGCCCAGGAAAGGTATGTGATATTAACGCTGACCTAATATCAGACCATACTACACTAATGAGTCGTCAACCTTATCCAACATACCACATTGCTTGAAGTCAAACCAAACCGAGCATCTGCCCTCGTCTGAACCAACGCCGCGCCGGGTACACTCCGCGACTTAAATGTGAGCACACGCAGTAGACGCTCACGGCTGCATCATGGCCGACCTTCTGCTTGACCTGCTCAACAGCAGGCAGGCCCTGGCGCCCGACTCAACCCCAATATCGAGGGAGACCAAACTTGCCTATCTCACTCACCTTGCCGACCAAAATGCAACGTCACTTTCTTCCACAGAGCCTCAATCGCTCTCAAAATCGTCACAGTCTCTTCATTTATCTCTTCAGGGCGTCTCGAAGCGTTCTCACACGATCGTCGTTGACTCAGCATCACAACACGCCAGTCTGGCTCGCACTTTACCAACTCTAGTTGCCGATATAGCCGATCTTCGCAATGCCATCCCCAAGCTTGATGCTGAAGCCCTGCGATTCTCAACAACGTACAGCAAGTATGGTGACAATGAAGAACTGGCCGAGAGGAAGCGCGCTTTACTGTTGCTTCGGAATGTGGAACGACTCGTCGACGTCCTCGAACTTCCTACCTTATTGTCGTCCGCCGTCAGTGCCGTCCCGGCCAACTACGCCTCGGCCTTGGACTTAAATGCTCACATACGACGACTCCATGGTCTGTATCCAGACTCTTCCTTGGTGGAGCTGGTATCTCGCCAAGCAGACGAAGCCATCGCCAAGATGACAGCCGATCTCATCACGGCTCTCAAGTCGCCTGGGCTCAAGTTGGCCGCTTCCCTACGCACCGTCAGCTGGCTGAGGAGGGTTCTTCCGGATCTGTCTTCGATGACCTCCACTAGCCGAGAATCGCAAGAGCATACTTTGTCTCTTTTGTTCCTCTGCTGCCGCGTTGCCAACCTGGATGCCACGCTTGATGCCCTCCAGCCCCTCCGCGAGCTGGCTGACGAAGAAAGACAGAAACAGCAAGGTCACACGACGCAATCCTGGTCTGGTGGACAGCAGACCGAGAAGTATCTCAAGCGTTACGTCGAGATCTTTCGCGAACAAAGCTTTGGCGTCGTTTCCATGTTCAGGAGCATATTCACCAACACCGGGAACCAGTCTAGCCAGCCTTGCGACAGCGAACAGGATCCCTTTCAACCTATGCCGTCGACTATCTCGACATTCCCTCTTCATCTTGTCGAGATGCTACTCGAGACGTTGAACGAGTATCTACCAATTGTCAAGGATCAGGCTGCCCGCGACAGCATCTTAACCCAGGTCTTGTACTGCTCAGGCAGTCTGGGCAGGCTAGGTGGCGACTTCGGCATGCTGCTAGCGAGACTTGGGGACGAGGAGTACGGCGTCGCGAAACAGTCTGAATGGGTTGATATCGTCAAGCGTCACCGCCTCTTGTCGGGTCGCCTCGAGTCGGTAATTGGAGACTACAAGGGTCACGGGATTAAGGAATGATGAGCGATGAACCATTTATGTATTCAACGAACTCTCTCAGGGTCTCCGGAGACCTAATGTTGTTGAGGCTACGTGTTGTCCTGACGCAAAGAAACGAGGAGACAGACTTAATGACGCCAGCAAGCTGGCAACTTGGTCATGAAATGACATCTGCGCCCGCACCATGGCATACGCCGCGCCGCGGTGGACTAGTCTTTTGGAGCAGGGATATCGATTAAAGTCATGCAGGATACTAATAATGTTACGACCGCAGGCGGCGCCTCACCGCAATAAGCGGGCTGCGCGCGTCGCAATATTGGGCTGCATATAGGTTAGAGGCATAAGTAATAACTCAGGGGCTTAATAATATATAAGAGGAGCACTAGGTATACTATAATTTGGGATAAGGATAGCTTTGCTTATATAACTTTAATTAATATTCCTATTTATCCCTTATCTCTAACCCCTAACTATATATAGAATTCTTATTATTATATAGTAGTATAAGAACCCACTCTATATAACTGCATACCCTCTATATCCAAACACCTAAATTCAATGCATTTTCCCCTTCTTAACACCACCACTAATTATTGCTATATATATTTATCCCACTATAATATAAAAAGAATTCTTTTATAAATTCTATAATATTTAGAATATCTATCTATATTAATTTTCACCTCTAAAAAGCTAAAGAAACTATACTAAATAGTATAAACCTCTATACTATAAGTTATATATAGAGTATATCTATATTAACCCTCTATAATTATATACTTAGTATAATATTAAAGAGGGAGTTAGAGGAGAATTTTTAGAAGCTCTCTCTAAATTAGGAGAAGTTTCTTATATTATAAACTCTTATTTAGAGCAGGCTTAGTTTTATATCTAATTATTATTAAGTTTATAATTTTATAACTTATATCTACTATATTAATAATAATACTTACCTACTTAATAAGAAGTAGATTAAGGGCTTTTTATATTAAAACCTAGCTATTTAGACCTTAAAAGTAAGAGCTATTAACTCTAAGCAGGTAAAAGATATAACTATTAATATACTAAAGGATTTCTTTAATATTATAGATATCGCTAAGGTAAAGAAGATCTCTTAGTTTCTATAGTATAATATAGATAAAACTAAATTAACTAAGAAAAGTAATAAAAACTATTATATACTAAAAACCTCTAAGATTAAATCTATTATTATCTAAAACTCTATTAACTATTTATAGACTATAATACTTAAGTATATCTTAGTAATTAGTTAAGTTATTTCCCTCTTTATAATCTTTATAGAGAAAATAGTTCAGTAATAATAGTTTCTAAAGGAGATAGAGAAGTTTATAATATAGAAGTTTATAGCTTTAATAAGTAGCTAAACCTTAAATATAACTAGTCTTAAGTAGTTATAGAAGATATTTATCTTAGTAATAGTAATAAAGATAAAGAGACTCTATTCTAAGTAGTTACTTATTATTAATAGCTATAGAAGTTATAGATTTAATAACTTTATATAGAAATACTATTACTAAAGTATTTATCTTTATTATCTACTAGCTTACTCTAGCTATATTATATAACCTCTTAATATATTAATATTCTCTCTTCTTAAAATATTCTTTATATAAGAGGTTATAGAATATAGTTTAGAGCTTAATTCTACTCTAATTAAGAAGCAGAACTTTCTCTATTACTACTTTAATACTTACTATAATATATTTATATCCTTAAATATTAAGTTAGAATAGTAAGCAGTAGAGTTATAGCTTATTAATATAGAGAAGTTAATAATAAGTAAGTTTCTCCTCTATATAATATCTATTAATATAGAATAAATACTAAAATAGAACCTAAAACTTCCTTAAATACTTTTAATCTCTTTATTATTTATTATCTTAACTCTCTATAAATTAGTAAATCCTTATTAATATAAATAGATATAGTAGCTAGGTTATAATAAAAAAGAGTAGGGCTTAGTTTCCTGCTAGCTTATATTTAATAAAGTAGGTAAGGTAATTAATAATATTAATATAAAGATTATAATCTTATATTATTAAATTTAGTCTCTTTAGGCTTAAGTTAATTAATATAAACTATTATAATAAGCAAAAGTTATTCTATAGCTAAATAAGAGGTTTATAATAATTAAGGAGATTATAGATATAAAGCAGAAGGCTCAGAAAGCTATAGAGGCTAAGAGAAACTATCTTATTAAATTATATATTAAATATTAAAAGAAGACTAGGATACTTAATTTATATTTTAATACTTAGAATTCCGTTTTTAAGTAGGTTATATAGCAAAAAAAAGAATTAAAGTTATTATTACTCAAAACCTATAGCTAAAAAGGGGTTAAATTTAAGTGTTTAGATATAGGAGATATATAGTTATATAGAGTGGGTTCTTAATCTATATAACTCTAGATATACTAAAGAAAGCTATAGTATTACTTAGTTTTATTAATATAGTAATAAGCCTTAATAAGTATAACTTTAACTATAATAGCTATAGATTTAGTATTATTCTTAAAGGTTTTAGTAGCAAAGTTTAAATTAGTATTTATAATAATATAATTAGATAGTTTTTAATAGATATAAATCTAGTAGAGATAGAGAGTTTTTAGGTAGTTTTTACTAAAGGATGAGAGAAAAAGTAAGTAGTATTAAAGCTAGTAATAATATATAATATATAGAGTTACTTTATTCTTAGGGTAGATAATATTATAGATAATTTTATAATTAAAGTAGTAGTTATCTTTTAGTAAGAGTTTAAACTATTAAAGTACTTTAGTATTTAGTTAGTAGTATTAATAAATCTTAGTTAGCTACTTAATTATAATAGTTTAAATAGGATAATTAATATAGTATAGAAGAGTAGCTAACTTAGTAATAAAAAGGTAGCTAAATTAGTAAATAAAGATACTAAAGTTTAGTATTTATTATATAGCTAGCCTAAGTAAAAGTCTCTTTATTATTAAGAAGAAGCTAGATATAGCTTTATTTATAAATAATAGGGGTAATAGTTCTGCTCTATAGTAAATAGTTATAGATATTATTAAAGTAAATACCTAAATTATTTATATTATTTAGGTAGAGGAGAAAATCAATATTAAAGAGTACTATATAAAAGATTATTTAGCTAAATACTATATTAATTATAAAAGTATTAAGTAAATCCTTATTAAGTTTATTGCTAAAATATACTCTTACCTAGTTAGTATTTGCTTTATTTATTATAATTAATCAGTAAGTATATTATAAAGTAATAACTTATTATTAGCTAGTAATAAAAACTCTAATAGTGTCTAAATCTAGTTTAATACTCTAGAAAACTTTCTTAGAGTATCTATTATTAAGTATAAAAACCTAGATAGGAGTAGAGGTTTTAGACAGAATAAGTTATATTAGGGATAAAGAAGGCTTAGGGTTAGTAATAGAGTTAATATTTATAACTATATAAAAGCTACTTAGTTTAGTAGTAAATTAGTTAACTTATTGTTATTAACTATAAAAGCTATATTAGTAATATAAATAGTAAGTTTATATAGTAAAGTATACTAGAATTTAGTATCCTAATAGTAGTTTTATATGTACTACTTAACTTTACTATTAATATCTAAATTAGTAGTAAAAGAGTCTAATTTATTATTATTATCTTTAAAATTAAGAAGAAAGATATTAAAGTTATTCTTAGTTATATTTTAAGAGTTTTTAGACTTAAACTTATTAAACTCTTAGGTATATTTATTAACTAAGTGCTCTTAGGATTAGTAATTAGGTTAATAGTAAATTTAGTAATATCTAAAGCTATTATAGTAATTATTATATATTAACTAATAGCCTCTAGCCACTATATAGTGATTTTATCTACTTTATAACAGACCTTCTAACTCCGCGCCGCGCCTCCTGATAATACACACAGCCTTTAGTTATATAATTATAACTATCCTAACTATAGCTGAACTTATATATACCTATCTATAGCCTTATAATCCTTAACTTTATAGTTTAATAATATCTATTAACTTATCCTCTTGCCTATTACTTATACTGCTAATACTATCTCTATCACTACTTTATCTACTAGCAGCTATACTATTATTAATAATACTCTCTTTATTAGTTAGTATAAGCTATACTTATTAATATTTCCCTATATAGCTGCCTTAGCCTTAGTATTATAGAGGGTTTATTTAAAAAAGAGCTACTCTATAGAGTGCTTTAGAACCTAGCTAATCTCTACTACTAAGTCTACTTACTTATCTATAATAAGTTAGTATATCTATAAGTTCTCTATAGAGATATTAATAAGAGCTCTCTTAAGAGCTATATTAATAATATACTCTTAGTATTATCTAGGCTGCTTGAAAAATATATAGTTATTAATTATATTAATACTAAACTCTTATATATTTTTTATATACTATTAATATTAATAGGCGCGCCGTATATATAGCTAGTATATTATTATACTAGGTTTAGTATTAATATCTTAGAGATATAATAGAACTTATTATAAGTTATAGAATAAGGATAAGGAAGAGAGATAGATATAAAGCCCTACTTATAGCAGCAGAGCTTTTTATACTTCTAGCTATAAGAACCTCTTAGAAGATTAAGGAGTTATCTCTTATATATACCTTACTAAAAGATTAACCTTTAGGTAAGAAGTTATTAAATATCTTATATAGTAGTATTTACCTTACTGAAAGGTTTACCTTTTAGGTATTTTTGCTAAGCTATAAGAAACTCAGTAGCCTACTTAGCTCTAATATAATTAGCCTTATTATATATAGTATAGTATTATCTATACTATTACTATTCTGCTAGTCTATTTAGCTAGAGTATATATCTAACTTTATATAGTAATATTTAGAGAGTTTGCTTATTAATAGAAATATATAGGGTTTCTATATTATTATCCTTAACTAGTAGAGAGTATAAGTTAAAGTGCCTCTATAGTATTTTCTAAATTATATCTATAAACTAATAATATTAAGTTTATAGTTATAATATAGCCTCTCTATAAAAAAGACTATAATAAATTTACTTAGTTTATAGATATAATTTAGAAAAACCTATAGAGACACTTTAATCTATACTCTCTACTAATTAAGGATAATAATATTAAAACCTCTATATATTTCTACTAGTAAGCAAACTCTCTAAATATCACTATATAAAGTTAGATATATACTCTAGCTAAATAGATTAGTAGAATAGTAATAGGGCTAATTATATTAAGGCTAAGTAGGCTACTAAGGCTCTTATAGCAAAAATACCTAAAAGGTAAACCTTTTAGTAAGGTGCTATATATATAAGAGATAACTCCTTAACCTCTTAAGAGGTTCTTATAGTTAGAAGTATATAAAGCTCTATAAGTAGGGCTTTATATCTATCTCTCTTCTTTATTCTTATTAACTTATAATAACTCCTCTAAGATATTAATACTATACTTAGTATATTAATATACTAGGTATATATAAAGTATACTTATTATTATTAATAATATAAACTAGATTACTATAGAGTTTAGTATTAATATAATTAATAAAAACTCCCCCTTTTTTTTTAACTAACCTAGTTTATATAAAGATTATATTATTAATATAGCTCTTAAGAGAGCTTGCCTTAATATCTCTATAGGGAATATCTATATATATAATTAAATTATATAAAAATAAGTAAATATAGTATTAAAGGTTAAATAGGTTAGTATATACTCTATCTATTAGCCCTTCTTTAAATAGACTCTCTATAATACTAAGGTAGAGGCAGCCCTATAGGGGAATATTAATAAGTATAGCTTATACTAACTAATAGAGAGAGCATTACTAATAATAGTATAGCTATAAAGATATTAATTAGCCTGATTAAATAAGAGAACTAGTAGATAAAGCAGTAATAAAAATAGTATTAGTAGTATAGGTAAAAGGTGAGAGAATAAGTTAATAGTTTAGTAGTCTATAGTAATTAAGTAATTAAAAACTATATTATTATTAAACTATAAAGTTAAGAATTATAAGAATATTTAGTAAGATAGTTATATATAAGTATAGCTATAGTTAGGAGAGGTAGTTAGTAATTATAATTATATAACTAAAGGCTATTATTAGTTTCCCAAAATACTAGTATAGTGAAGAGAGGGGTTAGATAGGGCGTAATATTAGTTTAAGATATATATCTATTAAGAAGAGAGGTATCTAGAGAGTAGTTAGCATAAAGAAATAATATAGATAGTTAATAGAGGCAGACTATATAATATTAGAGGTTATATAACTGCTTACTTAACTAAATTATAGTTATTCTAGTGCTAGGCTGTGAATCCTAGTAGAGGTTAGGATCTAACCTACCAGGCAATATATATAATTATTCCTATACTAGTAGTTTTTTCTTTTATACTAGTAATTACCTAATAGGCCTATCTAAATATATAAATTAAAATAATAAGTTAGGTGTTATTAATAATGCCTAATTAAAGCAAAAAACAGCTAGTTTAGCTAATTACCTAAATCCTTCTTATATAGCCTAAAACTAGCTCTAAATAGTATAAATAGTATAAATAGCTTAAATTTACTATTATCCTAATATTTTCTCTACTATATATATTATCTATCTCTCTATTTAAATTATAAGGGTATTATTATTAATAAGGCAGCATAAAGCCCTATTAGGCTTTACCTTTATTATAGTATTAGCTAGGTTATCTTTACTATTTACCTATTAGATCTTAGAGAGCTTATAATGCTTATATAACTAATAGAGAGCTATAATATTAATTATAAGGTGTTTTTCCTTTATAGTATCTAGCTTTACTAAGTACTTATATAGTAAGTATAAGTCTATATATATTATAGTAGATATAGAGTTAGTAATACCTAGCTTAGTAGTAACTTAGTATAGCGTTAAGGTAATTATAAAGGCTAGGTTAGTATTAGTAATTATAGTATAGATCTCTAAGGCTAATATACTATAAGTAACCTATTTATACTTTATAGAGCTATAATAGATAATATTACTATAGATTATGAAAGTAGTATTATTTATTATTTTATTAACTAGTATAATAATATAGCCTAACTATAATATAAGGTTCTAGTTATTAATAAATAATCTATCTATAAATACAAATAATTTAGTAGTAAGTAGTAATAATATAATAAAGGTTAGGCTATAATTAAGGTTATTCTTTAGTTACTAAAGATACTTATTAAGGATTATAATATCCTTATTAGTGGGATCCTAGTATTAGACAGTAGTTAATAAGTTAAAATAAGCCTCTAGTTAGCAAATTAAGTCTATATAAGCCCCTCTAGTATATTACTTAATATACTGCTGCTTTACTAATATTTTTATAATATTCTAAGCCTTTTATACTAGGTTAATCTTAGTGCCTTAACCTTTCTAGTATAGAATAATTACTTTAGTAAATAATAGAGAAATTATTTTACTATTAAAGGTAACTAGAGTAGTAATAGTAAGTTTTTCCTTATCTTTAGGTATAAATTTAGCCTTTTAGAGCTCTTCTTTTTTAAGAGTTAAAAAAGAGATAGTTAAAAGTCTAATAGTATTATCTATTTATATATTAATAATAGTAAAGTATAGGCTAGTATTATTAGTAATAAGGAGGCAAGGGTTAAAAATAAAACTAGTTATCTATAGCTTATTATAATAATAGATATTATAGATAGCTTATTAATAAGTACTAGGTTTAGTAATACTATATAAAGGTTTAATAATCTTTATAATAATACTAGAAAGATAGAGATTATAGATTTAGTTAGGTAAATAGATATAAATATCTTATATAAGGGTAGTTTATAACTAAATTTATACTTAGATAATATCTCTAATCTAAATTAAGTAATTAGAGCTAAGAAATAGTATTAAGTTTATAGTTATAACACAGCCCCCCTATAAAAAAGACTATAATAAATTCACCTAGTTTATAGGCATAATTTGGGAAACACTATAGAGGCACTTTAACCTATACCCTCTACTAGTTAAGAATAATAATATAGAAACCCTATATATTTCTGCTAGTAAGCAAACCCTCTAAATATCACTATATAAAGTCAGATATATGCTCTGGCTAAATAGACTAGCAGAACAGTAATAGCGCAGGCAACACTGCGCTATATATAACGGGGCTGATTATATTAGGGCTAAGTAGGCCACTAAGGCTCTCATAGCCTGGGATCGCCTTTACTAAACCTTCTAGTAAGGTGCTATGAAAAACGCCTAAAAGGTAAACCTTCTAGCAAGGTGCTGCGCTAACCTAGATTAGTCTAGGTCTAAGATATATAAGGAACTTTAACTTATAATGCTACTATATAAGAGATAACTCCTTAACCTTCTAAGAGGTTCTTATAGCTAGAAGTATAAAAAGCTCTATAAGCAGGGCTTTATGCCTATCTCTCTTCCTTATCCTTATTAACCTATAACAAGTCCTCTAAGATATTAGCATTAGACCTAGCATATTAATATGCTAGCCATATATGAGGCGCGCCTGTTAATATTAATAAAGGAATAGTATAATAGTTAATAAGAGTTAAATATTATAGTATTAGATTATTAGTAATTAGGTTAAAATACTATACTTATTAATATTATTCATACTATAAATAATAAGATAGAACTTCTTAAATAGAGTAGTAGTCTTAATTTTAATCTTATTAACTATATAGAATTAAAAAAGATATCTATATTACTTAGAGAGGTTATAGATCTTAAATTTAAAGACTTTATACTTAAGGAGAGTATTAATCTCCTTCTTATAGAATTTCTAAAAAAAAAAGAGCTATTAATAATAAGTTTATTAAACTTATATAGAGTAAGGTAGAGTTTCTAATCTGCATTCTCCTTTATTAATAAGAAAATTAATAAATAATTAACTTCTTAGTTAAAAATATAGAAGAGGTTAGTAATAATAAGGTTCTTTTAGAGTTATTCTCTATATTAGAGTGGGGGAGGGACTAGAGAAGTGCTTATAGAAAATATAGCTACTAGCTTAAAGTTAGTATTAGTAAGAATAGAGTTATTAAGATTATTAAGGTTACTATAAAAAGATTTAATAGTAATAGAGAGAAAGTCTTAGAAACTATAGAGAAGCTAAATAGTAACTATTTTACCTAAAATAGTAATTAAATAGTAGGAACCCTACTATTTATCTTTTTTATAATAAACTTATATTAATAATTATAGTAAGAGATAGGTAACTTTATCTATACTTAGGCTATTATAAGTAGCTAAAGTATTAGTAATTTTATATTTAGTAGTCTCTTTATATAAATTATTTATAGTAATATAGATTACTTTAGCTCTAGCTATAATATTTAGTAAGGATATTAGGTTATTACTAATATATAGATAAGTATTAAAGATAAGGAGAGTAGGGATAAAGCTATTAGGGTTAGTAATATTATTAATAGCTTTAACTACTATTTAGAGAGTAAGATTAGGCTTAGTATAGAGAACTTTTTATTAAATAATAGTATAGATATATTAAAGAGGTTTATAGTATTATTTAGTTTTACTAATATAATAATAAGCTTTAAGAGGTATAACTTTAACTATAATAGCTATAGATTTAGTATTATTTTTAAAGATTTTAGTAGTAAAGTTTAAACTAGTATCTATAATAATATAATTAGGTAGTTTTTAGTAGATATAAATATAGTAGAGATAGAGAGTTTCTTAGGTAGTTTTTGCTAAGAGATTAGGTAAAAAGTAAGTAATATTAAAGTTAGTAGTAATATTAATAATATATAGAGTTCCTTTACCCTTAAAGTATATAATATTATAGATAATTTTATAATTAAAGTAATAATTATCTTTTAGTGAGAATTTAAAGTATTAAGGTGTTTTAGTATTTAATTAGTAATATTAGTAAACCTTAGTTAGCTACTTAATTACTATAGTTTAAATAGAATAACTAGTATAGTAGAGAAAGATAGCTAACTTAGTAATAAAGAGGTAGCTAAATTAGTAATAGAAATATTAAAGTTTAGTATTTATTAAGTAGCTAGCTTAGGTAAAAGTCTCTTTATTATTAAAAAGAAGCTAGATATAATCCTATTTATAAATAATAGGAATAATAGTTTTACTCTATAGTAAATAATTATAGAAGTTATTAAAATAGATACCTAAATAATCTATATTATTTAAGTAGAGGAGGAAAGAAATATTAAAGAGTATAATATAAAATACTATTTAACTAAATATAGTATTAACTATAATAGTACTAAATAAATCCTTATAGAGTTTATTATAAAAATATACTCTTACTTAGCTAGTATTAGCTTTATTTATCTTAATTAAGATATAAGAATATTATAAAGCAGTAACTTACTATTAGCTAGTAATAGAAACTTTAGTAATACCTAAATCTAATATAATATCCTAAAAGACTTTCTTAGAGTATCTACTATTAAGTATAAATAGCTATATAGAGATAGAGATTCTAGGTAAAATAAGCTATATTAGACTTAAAAGGGGTATAGAATTAGTAATAGAGTTAAAATCTATAACTATATAGAAAGTAGCTTAGTTTAGTAATAAATTAGTTAACTTATTACTATTAACTATAAATATAGTATTAGTAATATAAATAGTGAATTTATAGAGTAAACTAGGCTAAGATTTAATATCTTAGTAGTGATTCTATAAATACTACTTAACTTTACTATTAGTGTCTAAATTAGTAATAGAAAGATCTTAATTATTATTATTACCTTTAAAATTAAGCAAGAAGGTATTATAGTTATCCTTAGTTAAGTTTTAAGAATACTTAGATTTAAACTTATTAAACTTTTAGGTATATTTATTAACTAAGTGCTTCTATAAATAATAATTAGGCTTATAATAAATCTAGTAATATCTAGAGCTATTATAGTAGTTATTATATATTAACTAATAATATAGAGAAGGTTTTTATTAGTTTAGCTAGTTTTAGTAAAATTTACTATAATTAGGGTAATTTTAGTGGAAATTATTAATTACTATTTTAGAAACGTTAATCTATATATATTATATTAAACTTATTAGGGTTTTTAGAAGCTATAAATTAAATAGTAAGGCTTTAATTAAAGCAGGAAGTAGTGCTAATAGATAAATAAAGAGTATTATATAAGTTTTAAAGGCTTATAGAGTATTTATAAAGAGCTAGTTTATATTTATAAACTCCCTAGTAGGTATTATAGATCTTATACTATAGGAGGGTATTACTAGTGTTATATTTCTTACTAAGTATAGATTTAATAATAAAGAGGATATTAAATAGGATTTTAAGGTTTTGAGTAATAGATTTTCCAGGATTCTTATATATAAGGTTAGATAATATAGTATTATTCTATAGTTTCTTATTAGTAATATAAAACCCTTTAGTTTTAAAGTAATTCTTTAATTATTTAATAATCTTAATATAAAATTAGGGAATCTAGTTTATAATATAATAAAAGTAGTATTACTAAATATTACTCTTTAATATTAAGGAGAAAGCCTTAGTATATTATTATAGAGAAATACTAGCTTTAGTATAATAGTTTTTAAAAATAAGTAATTTAAACTTTAAAATATCTATTTTATTATTACTATACTTAAGATCTTTATTATTATAAAACTTTATAAAATCTAAAAGTTAGTATAAAGAAGGTTCTTTTTTAGGTAGTAATATTTAGGTATATAAAGAGAGGTTCTAATTTTGCTTAAAATAGACTTAAGAGGTATTTTAAATACTCTAGAATAGAACTAGAGTAAGTCTATAGAGAGGTTTAGCAGGTTTAGAGTTATTAATAGGGCTTTAATAAATAGGAGAAATAGATACTATTAAGGCTTTTAGTAGCTATATAGAAATAATTAAAGTTAAAATAGAGTTATTAATATCTTTAGTAGTTTTAGTAAAGAATTTAGAATCTTAGATATACTCTTTAATAAATAAGAAGTATTATAATTTAACTTTAGTAAAGTTATAACTAATTTAGAAATAATAAGATAATTATTTAATAATATTAATAAGGTGTTATAATATAGTTTACAGCACTCTTAGCCTTATAAAGCTATAGTAGCTATATACTATAGTGTGTGATTATATAATTACACACTAAAGACTATTTTACTATGCTTTCTATATATACTAATCTATAGCTAAGATAGTTACTCTTTATAACTTACCCTCACCTCTATTTATAGCTTATAATAGTTATAAGCCTAGCTCTATAGCTTATAAATACCCCTCTAATCTCTCTAAGCTTAGGAAAGGGTAAGTGGCTTTTCTCCTATTACTTTTTGCCTGTTTAAAATAACTTTATAATACTTAAAAAACCTTTTTAAAGTAACTTTATAATAATAGCTATATACTCTTTAATAATCTTTTCTCTAAAAGTAAGGCTTTAGAGCCCTATGAACTAGCCTTATTAATATTTTAATCTATACTTATCTATATAGAGTGAGAGTATTTAAAAGTATCTTAATTCTAATAGCTTTAATACTAGAAAGCCTTTTAATACTCTTAAGAGCACTCTAACTATTTAGGAGTTTATAGATAAGTATAATAACTATCTCTAAGCTAAGTATAAGGCTAATCTTAGTAAGTATAAAGCAGCTTTTTAGAAGCAGAATACTAAGGAGAATCTCTCTTAGATACTCTATAAGATCACTAAGTATAATAACTTTATTAATATTATTAAGAATAAGGAGTTTAATATTCCTTAATAAGTTAGTAAAATAGGTTTTATTATTTCTAAGTTTATAAAGCTAACTATACTAACTTCTATTAAGTATAAGAATATCTAAGATAAGTAGAGTAATATACTTAAGTATCTCTCTATTAATAATATAAACCTCTTATTATAGATTGCTTTATACTATAACTATTAGATACTTATCTATTAAACTATTAATATAGTTTACTTTAAGATAGTAAGAATAAAGCTTAATAATAAGAATAATAAGTTTTAGATTAATTTTTAGAATATACTCTACCTTCTTAAATAGTAACTTACCTACTTTAATAATAATATATAGAAATAAGTATACTAAGATTATAAAGATATTCTAAAGTATACTAAATATACTACTTAACTTACTAAGTAGTATAGAAAGTAGTACTATTTTTATAAGCTAGTAATAAGCTAAAATATTACTAACACTAAGAAAAGCTATAGTAGATATACTTTTTTTAAGATAGTATACTATAAAATAGCTCTTACTTAGGCCTAGAACTAGCTAGATTTAGTTATCTAAGTAAAAAAGATTAGAATACTTTACCTCTTACTTAAAGAGCTTAGAATTATCTTTATTACTAAGATCTATAGTAAGCTAGCTCCTACTAAGGATCTTAATAGATTACTTAGAGTATATATTACTTTTATAGACTACTCTAACTTAGAGAATCTACTTTAAGCTTTATAGACTATTTTAGATACTTCTTTTCTAGTAGTAATACTTAATAAGATCTCTAGCTATCTCTATAGATAATACTATAGATAGACTCTATAAAACTATAGCTATATTTAATAAGTATTTATAGACTTACTAAAAGATAGCCTTAAAGATTATAAAATACTAAAGGATAAAGTATAGTATATATAGGAGATAGTAATATCTCTATAGTAAGACTATATCTATAATAACCTTATATATATAGAGTAAATTATAAAGAAGTTTTAGAAGAGTAGTTAGCACTTATCTAACTATAGCTATAGTAGATATTATAGTAGTAGCTAGAGTGGGTATAGTAATAGAAGTAGTGCTAGTAATAAAGAGTAACTTCTTAATAATATTTCCTATTATATTATTAACTAAAGCCTTCTTAAAGATAAAAGCTAAGTAATCTAAGTTTATTCTATAGTATTTATATTCTTTAAGGAACTATATACTCTCTCTAATAGTATTATTCTAGATAATTATAGAGCTCTCTATATTATTAATAATAAGAGAAAGCTAGTTTCTAATATCTTTATATATTTATATAATAATAAAGTAATTAAAGTTAGTAATATAAATATACTAATTATTAAAAGGGGCACTTAGATTATCTAGGATATATTTAAAGATACCTTAATAAGTAAAAAAAAGCGCTCTAACCTTAAATAATATTGCTATTATTAAAAATATATATATTAATATTATTTTAGAAGTGCTTCTCTTTAAGATAGGTATTTAGTATAATAGCTATAACTACTCTTTATAGTTTAGTAAGCTAGGTAAGTCTACTTATATAAAGTAGCTACTATATAAGAGTAACTTAGTTTTTTTTTAAATATAACTCTATCTCTACCTACCTACCTAGTCTAAGTATTTCTATAAGTAGTATAAATATTATAGCTCTCTTAAATAACTAGAAGCTAATATACTCCTTATACTACTATATAGCTAAAAGGTTTAATAATATATAACTATAGTATCTCTAAGCTAGTTACCTAGGCTAGAGTGCTCTTAAATACCTTATATATAATACTTAGAGAGTGAGAATTAAGACTTTATTATATATTTAATATAAATTCTATGCTTAAGTATATACTTAGTAAGTTATTTTATATAGTATATCTAAGACTAGATCTCTCTATTTCTATTACTATATAGCTTAAACCTCTTTAACTACTAAAAGCTTAGTAAACTATATACCTAAATACTCCTTATTAAAGATAATTATAGTAAAAGACTCTTTAGAATTCCCCTAGTCTTAAAAGAGTATAATAAAGTATTTAAGGTACTCTAGATATTTAAATACTAGATATAAAGATAGTAAGAACTTACTATCTATAAGATCTACTATAATATTAAGTATATTATTATTACTATATAAAGCTTTACTTAGTATAAATAATAGATAGAGGAGCTTAGAATTAATCTTAAGCTTCTATTAATAAATACTAAGAAGTCTATAGATAGTAAAGAGTATATTAACTTAGAAATTATCCTAAAAGTACTTATAATATTAATAGCTACTTACTTACTAAAGTACCTTATCTTAGAAACTTAGAGAGTAGCAGTCTTTATCTTTAATATTAGTTTATATACTATAAATAATTAGTAAAGCTCTATTTAGATAGAACTTAAGTAGTTCTAGAACTACTTTTAATAATAGTAACTAAACTTTATACTTATTATATACTAAAATCTATATCTATATTAAGAAGGCTTATATATCTATAGCTATAGAGCTTACTCTCTTAAAGAGAGTTATAAAAAAGATATTAAGAGATACTATTATAAAGTTAATTCTAGAGCCTATCTTAGATACCTTATAAAATATATACTAGAAATATATAATCTATATAGAATCTAGGTTTCTATACTTAACTAGGTTATTATTATATATAATATATACTTTAATAAGTTACAATTCTACTCTCTAGATAATAAGAAAGAGACTATAGATATCTAGAGTGCCTAAATAATTATTAATAAGGTTAAAATACTTATTAAATTCTCTAATATAGTCTTTAAGACCTTAGAGATATTTAATAAAGTAAATAGTAACCTTATAATAAATAAATAAACTACTAATAGGCTTAAGTTCTCTATACTAGCTACTTTCTATAGTTTAGAAATACTTTATACTATTACTATAATATAGTCTAAGAGTATACTAGCTAAAATATAGAGAGACCTACTCACTTCTAAATAAACTTCTAATTCTAAAAGTATATTAGAATTAAGTTTAAACCCTTCTATAATACTAAAGCTCTATTCTAAAGTATAATATACTATTACTAAGAGTATAAATCTATATCTATTTATTTTAAATATTTAAGAACTAGCTACTTAAGTATTTATAAAAGAGGAGAGCTTATAATAATTTAGATAAAACTCCTTTTTAGTAGCTAAAATAGATTTCTAATCTATTTATTATTAATATTAATAGATTAACTATAAGCCTCTAATATAATAGAATACTAGAAAGTAGTATCTAAGAGTCTTTATAACTCTTTATTTAGAAAAAAGCTTACTAAATAACTACTAAAATGCTTTCTTTATAATTTTTATACCTAATTAGTATAAAGCTATTATAGAAAGCACTCTTAGATATAAAACTCTATACTTTATTATTATAATATATTTATAGAATAACTCTAAGATATATCTAAATACTAAGTAAAAAGTAATATACTTTATAGAAAACCTCTTAAAGCCTCTAAGTAACTATTTTAAAGCTAGAAAGCTAAGAAAGCTGCTCTAAGATATACTTTAAGAGGCTATAAATAAGGAAATTAATAAGCTTATAGCTAAGGAGACTTAGTATATTATTAACTAGTCTAAGATATACTTAAAGCCTCTTTTCTTAAAGTAGATATATATCTATAAGTTCTAAGATAACTACCTTAATATCTATAAAGTATAAATCTATATATAAAAGGATATATAAGATACCTCCTCTCTTAGCTTAATCTATATTACTATACTTATAGCCTAAAGCCTATATATAGTAGTAGTAATTAGAGCTTAGTTTAATTATAAAATACTCTAATTTAATATTATTAATATTATTCTAAATATAGATATTAATCTAGATAGAGAACTAGTTACTTACTACTTTCTAAGTAGCTTTAAGTAAGTTAGTAAAGTTATAGAGCTTAATAAAGGTCTATATATCCTAAAGGATATATCTCTTCTATAGTATAAGGAATTCTCTATAGCTTTATATAATCTTAAGCTCTCTCTATATAATAAAGAGTCCTACTTTTTTTAAGATAAGTACTATAAAGTCTTACTTCTATTCTATATTAATAATATCCTTATTTTATTCTATTAAAACTATACTTCTAAAGCTTAGGAGCTTATATAAGAGATTAAAAAACTATATAAACTATATAAACTAGGCTTTATTAAATAGTATCTCAGGATATATATTATATAAGATTAAGTAGCTAAAAAGATCTATCTAGTCTATAATTAGTATATTAAGACTATTATAGAGTGTTTTAGCCTCTATAATAATATCTATCTAAGTACTTCTATAATAATTATTAAGTTTATAAAGAACCTTAGTAAGACTATAACTATAGAAATTAAGAATTACTAATTACTTATTAAAAATATTCTATATACTATAATAATAATATAACTTAAAGTAGCTTTTGCTATAGTATAACTCTCCTGCTTCTTTATAAATCTAAGTATATAGCACTTTACTATAGTAAGGTAATATATATAGTATCTCTATATAACTCACTACTTTATAATTTACTATAGTAGCTTAGAGAGTAATAAAGAGACTTCCTTATTACTAATTATTAATAATACCTTATTTATTAATAATAAAGAGACTTATAGATTATTATAAAGCTATATAATAATACTCTTTAGAGGTATAATTTAGTAAAAAGCAGCTTATTAAGTAATAGTTATAATATTAATAACTAAAGCAGAGCTTCTAAGCCTTAAATATATTACTAAAGAGATAATAGCTCTTTAAAGACTATACTATAACCTTACTTTAGAGCTTAAAGATATTTAAAAAGTCTATTATAATAATTAGTAAACTATTTAACTAATAGTTAGAGAGGGAGAGTATATTTTAACCTATCTATAGTATATTAATATTTAAAATATATAGCTATACTAAGAGTATATAAAGAGCACTTTTAAAATACTCTATATATCTATAGATAAGATATTAATAAATAGGCTTATAAAAAGCCTCTCTTAAGCTAAGTTTAAATACTTCTAAGTATTACTAAACTTAGTAAATACTTACTATATTATTATAATAAAGAAAAAGTAAGTTTAAGAGTATAAAATAAAGCTCTATTAGGCCTAAAGACTAGTAGATATTATCTATAAAGTTATAGCTTCTCTATATATAATAGCTAGGCAAAAAGGCAATTTTTATAAATATACTAGCCTTAGATATACTAGCTCTATATCTCTCTAAATACTAAAAAGTAAAGAATATTAATACCTAAAGATATATATTTAATAATAAAAATACTTCTTAATATAGATAGCTATAATAAGATAGTTAATAAAGCTATTAGCTATATTAATAAGTAGCTTATAAAAAGCTAAAAGGCCTACTAAGTAAGTATATATATTAATAATAATATTACTAAAACGAGTAATAACTATAAAGACCTACTAAGAAAAACTAGCTAAAGCTAGCTCTTCTATAATAGCCTTTAAGTATATAATAACCTAGATCTTCTCCTCCTCCTTCTCCTGCTTCTACTCCTTTTCCTCTTTCTTCTTCTTCTCCTCCTCCTCCTTAAGGATAGTTTAGAAAACCTAGTACTAAATAGAAAGAGCCTAGATAGATAAGTTAGCACTATACTAAATTATCTTATATATATCTATATATATATATAGAATATTTATAATCTAGTTATTACTATTATAAACTTTATAGTAGTATTTATAGAAAGTAATAATAATAGCAAAAAGAAGCTTATAGCTTTAGCTAGCTAGGTAGTAATAGTAATACTTATTAATACTATAGAAGTAGTAATTAGAGCTCTTATCTATAAATAGTAAATAGATATAGTTATAGTATAGATACTTTATTAGCTTACTAACTCTCTCTAGGATAGTAGAGAAAGTATAGAGCTTCTTAATAAAGCTTAGGATCTTCTTATTAATAGTAGAGATAGTTTTTTTCTTAGGTATACTATAATATATACTACTTATAATCTTTACCTCTTTAAGCTTATACTTAGGCTTCTCCTTATTCTTATTCTCTTCCTTCTTAATAGAGGGAATATACTTATACTTATATACTAACTTCTTCTTAGAAGCCTTAGCCTCCTCTATTAAAAAGATATTATAAACTTCTATAGTATTAAAAAGCCCTACTAAACAGTAATAAGCTTATCTTAAGCTAAGTTCTTTTCTATTTTATAGAGAATAGCCTTAACTATTAGATATTAAAGTTACTAAAGAAGCTATAGAATAGTAAAATAAAAGACTTATACTTATTAACCTTATTATCCTTAGCCTCCTCCTGCTTAGTAAGAGTAGCTAGCTACTCCTACTCTATCTTTTTCTTAGCTTTATAAGTTACTTTAGCTTTAGTAATATAATTAGTAACTAATACTATAGATTATTTATACTTAGGAGCTATTTTTAATAATAATATTAATAAGTATAAATAGTACTATATAAAGATAAGTATCTATAATAGTTAGTAATATATATAATAATTCTTTTATATATATAAAGAGTTAACTTATAATTATTATAGTATTTTAAGTAGAAAAAGGAGGAAAATTTAAGGCATAGAGCAGTATAAGTATTAACTATATCTACCTAGCTACCTTTATAGATAGTTAAGTGCTACTAATAGGATTTTACTACTTACCTAGATTATATTACTATTACTTAAGTTATATACTACTTATTTACACCCTTTAAGCCTCTCTTAAGGGATATTTTTATTTATTTTATATCTTTATAGCTATTTTTAATACTACTTTATCCCTTTTATATATATTTTTAAATAGTTATAGCTATATATAAGGCTATATTACTATATTAGTAATATTTACTATATAGCTAGAGAGTATATTATAATATAGTTTATAGCACTCTTAGCTTTATAAAGCTATAGTAGCTATATACTATAGTATATAATTATATAATTATACACTACAGACTATTTCACTATACTTTCTGCACACACTAATCTATAGCTAAGATAGTTACTTCTTATAACTTGCCCTCACCCCTATCTATAGCTCGTGATAGTATTAAAGATAAAGAGAATAGAAATAAAACTATTAAAGCTAGTAATATTATTAATAGCTTTAATTACTATTTAGAGAGTAAGATTAAGCTTAAATAGAGAACTTTCTATTAAATAATAATATAAATATACTAAAGAGGTTTATAGTATTACTTAGTTTTACTAATATAGTAATAAGCTTTAATAAGTATAACTTTAACTATAATAACTATAGATTTAGTATTATTTTTAAAGGTTTTAGTAATAAAGTTTAAACTAATATCTATAATAATATAATTAGGTAGTTCTTAGTAGATATAAATCTAGTAGAGATAGAGAGTTTTTTAGGTAGTTTTTACTAAGAAATTAAGTTAAGAGTAAGTAGTATTAAAGCTAGTAATAGTATTAATAATGTATAGAGTTACCTTATTCTTAAGATATATAATATTATAGATAATTTTATAGTTAAAGTAATAATTATCCTTTAGTAAGAATTTAAAGTATTAAAGTGCTTTAATATTTAATTAGTAGTATTAATAAACCTTAGGTAGCTACTTAATTACTATAGTTTAAATAGAATAATTAATATAGTAGAGAAAAATAGCTAACTTAGTAATAAAGAGGTAGCTAAATTAAGAATAAAAGCACTAAAGTTTAATATTTATTAAGTAGCTAGTCTAAATAAAAGTCTCCTTATTATTGAGAAAAAGCTAGATATAACTCTATTTATAAATAATAAAGATAATAGTTTTATTCTATAGTAAATAGTTATAGAGGTTATTAAAATAAATACCTAAATAATCTATATTATTTAGGTAGAGGAGGAAAGAGAGATTAAAGGGCATTATATAAAATACTATTTAACTTAATATAGTATTTACTATAATAGTGCTAAATAAATTCTTATAAAGTTTATTACTAAAATATATTCTTACTTAGCTAGTATTTACTTTATTTATCTTAACTAATAGATAAAAATATTATAAAGTAATAACTTATTATTAACTAGTAGTAAAGACTTTAGTAATACCTAAATCTAGTATAATACTCTAGAAAACTTCCTTAGAGTATTTACTATTAAGTATAAATAGCTATATAGAAGTAGAGGTTTTAGGTAAAATAAGCTATATTAGGAGTAAAAGAGATATAAAATTAGTAGTAAAATTAAAATCTATAACTATATAAAAGGCTACTTAGTTTAGTAGTGAATTAGTTAACTTATTACTATTAACTATAAATATAGTATTAATAATATAGATAGTAAATTTATAGAGTAAATTAGGGTAAGATTTAATATTCTAGTAGTAACTTTATAAATATTACTTAACTTTACTATTAATATCTAAATTAATAATAAGGAGGTTCTAGTTATTATTATTATCTTTAAAGTTAAGCAGAAAGATATTAAAATTATCCTTAGTTAAGCTTTAAGAATACTTAGACTTAAACTTATTAAACTCTTAGGTATATTTATTAACTAAGTATTTCTATAAATAATAATTAGGTTTATAATAAATCTAGTAGTATTTGAAGTTATTATATTAGTTATTATATATTAATTAATAATATAAAAGAGGTTCTTATTAGTTTAGCTAGTTTTAGCAAAATTTACTATAGTTAAAGTAATTTTAGTGGAAATTATACTATTAGTTACTATTTTAGAAATATTAATCTATATATATTATATTAAACTTATTAAGGTTTTTAGAAGCTATAAATTAAGTAATAAGGCTTTAATTAAAGCAGAAAGTAGTATTAATAAATAAATAGAGAGTATTATATAGATCTTAAAGGCTTATAGAGTATTTATAAAGAGTTAGTTTCTATTTATAAACTCCCTAATAGATATTATAGATTTTATATTATATAAGGATATTATTAATATTATATTCTTTACTAAAAGTAGGTATAATAATAAAGAGAGTATTAAATAGGATTTTAAGGTTTTTAGTAATAAATCTACTAAGATTTCTATATATTAAATTAGGTAGTATAATATTATTTTATAGTTCTTTATTAATAATATAAAACTCTTTACTTTTAAGGTAATTCTTTAATTACTTAATAATTTTAGTATATAGAGATTAGGAGATCTAATTTATAATATAATAGAAATAATATTACTAAGTATTAGTGTTTAATATTAGGGAGAAAGCTTTAGTATATTATTATAGAGAAATACTAACTTTAGTATAGTAGTTTTTAAAAATAAGTAATTTAGACTTTAAAATATCTATTTTACTATTATTATACTTAAGATTCTTATTATTATAAAACTATATAAAATTAGTAAGTTAGTATAAAGAAGGTACTTCCTTAAGTAATAATATTTAGGTATATAAAAGAAGGTTTTAAATTACTTATAATAAGCTTAAGAAATATTTTAAATACTTTAGAAGGAATTAAAGTTTAAAACTAAACTAAATATATAGAAAAGTTTACTAAGTTTAGGGTTACTAATAAAGTTTTAATAAGTAGGAAAAATATATACTATTAAGGCTTTTAGTAGCTATATAGAGGTAATAAGAGTTAAAATAGAGTTAGTAATATCTTTAGTAATTTTAGTAAAGAATTTAAGGTTTTAGTTATACTCTTTGATAAATAAGGAATATTAAGGCTTAACCTTATTAAAGTTATTATTAATTTAAAAATAGTAAGCTAATTACTTAATAATATTAATAAGGTTATTCTTTATTTAGTTAGAGTTAATAGTAATAAATACTCTATTAATAATAAAAGCTTTATAAAGAGCCTTAGTAATAAGTAAGTCTATATAGTTAAAAACTTTAATAATATCCTAAAAGTCTTTCTTAAAATAGACTTATAGTTATAGACTATAAATACCTTACTTAGTATACTTTATAATATAGTAAGTAATATAGTTTATAATCTTTACTAAGTTAATCTCTTTAGTATGAAAATCCCTAATCTTATTATAGATATTAAAGTTAATAATAGTCTTAAAATTATAAAAAATAGAAATAATAGAGTAATACTAAGTTTAGATAGGGAAGATAGAAGAGATATTTTTAGATATAGTAAAAAGGAGAAATAGTAATTATCTATAGAAGAATTTAAATATTAGACTTATATTAAAATTTATATATAGACACCTTCTCTAAGTTATAGCTTAAGATATTAATCTATATATTAAATAACTTATAGTTATTTATACTCTTTAATAAGTAAAAGTTTAATTATTAAATTTATAATTATACTTTAAATATAAATATCTTTTTTAAGCTATAGCTTTAGGTATTAATCTATTTATTAAGTAATTTATATTTATCTATCTATTTCTATAAATCTAGTATTTTCTTCTTTTAGATAAAGCTTTCTAAGTTACGCTTTTTTAATAGAAATACTTTACAAAAAGGGAATAATAATACCTACTTTCTAAAAAGAGCTTCTAAAAGAGAGAATAAACTTAGGAGGGGTTTATTAAAAAAAGAAGTTATTAAATATAAAAGGGATTTATTAATATATCTCTTAATCTTATTAATCCTTAGAAAGAATACCTTAATCAAGAGATTATCTCTTCTTTTTATTTATTTATACTTATTCTTAACCTTTATAATAAGATTCTTAGGTTATTTAGTTAAGATAGAAGAAATAAAAAAATTAGAAAATTTAGAGTTAAAATAATATTATTAACTGATTTATATAGTTTTTAATAAAAACTTAATATATATCTTTTTGCTCTAGAAAAATAGATATTACTAGTTATAAAGCTAATTAAGATAGATTTACTAAATCTTTACTATTAATAGAGTAACTATTAGCTAAAAGTCTTTTTACTATTTACTATAACTTAGATATAATTAATATAAAGCTTAAGTAGAGAGACTAAAATATCTTAGAAATAGTAAATATAAAGAAGAAATTATTAAGGTATAAAGAAGAAAGAGTTATAGTAAGAATAAAGAGTTATTTAAAGTAAGAAAGAGAAAGTAGAGAAAAAAGAGGTAAAAATAAGAAATAGATAGAGTTAGTAGCTTAAAATTAGAGAGTTTAGCTTAGGTAGCTATAAATAAACTAAATTAAGTAGTTACTATTAAAATAAAGCTATAATATCCTAAATATCTTAGAATAAGTAAGATAAAGCTATAAAGTTATATAATTAATATAATTCTATTATAATTATAACTTTAGTAAAGAAATTATAGTAAGATATTTGAGTAAGTTATTAAGAGCTTATTACTATTTTTCTATAGTAAATAGTTAGAGCTTACTATTAATTAATAAATTATTACTATTATTATTATAAATAAGAGATTAGAGTAAAGATAAAGAGATAGATATATAATTTTACTATATAATAAAAGATTATAGTTATTAATTATAATAGTAAAGATAAAGTTATTATAGAGTAGTCTATAGTTATTAATAATAATAAGAAATCTAAAACTTTATCTATAATATTCTGTGAGGTTATGAGTATAGCTGAAGGCCTAGACCAGGGAAGAATAACGACTTTGCGCAATAATAGGTATATAGTGGTGTATTAAGTATAACTTAGCTTCTTCCCTAATAGTGTGCAGAAGCCTCTTTTAAAGTGTGTGTGTATATATAAGGGTTCTGCGAGGGTTCGGCGCACGTTTGGCGCTGCTTACTAATACCCTTATAATTACCCCCCTCTCTAAGGCCTTAGTCTCTAAGGCTCAAATTGGCTCTTATAGGCTTAGCTGCGGGCTTATTTAAATAATATCTTATAATAATTTAATCTAATTATCTAAATATCTAAATACTACTTATTTTAGTGTTATTTTAGCACTTGTTTAGTGAAAGTTATTGTGATATAATGGGGTTATTGCAAACTTAATGTATACCTATTAATTATCGTTGTTTTTAGCGCCTCTTTAGTGCGCATTTAGCAAGAGTTATAGTGTAATAGGGTTATCATAAACTTAATGTATACCTATTAAATATTTATATGGGATTGTTACAAACTTAATATATATCTATAGTAAATATAGTATAGAGTTATTGCAAACTTAATATATATTTATAACTATATAATATAATATCTAGTACAGGGTTATTATAAACTTAATATATACCTATAACTATTATATATCTTAGTAATACTAAGGATATACTAATTATATACTAACTAGCAGCTATATAACTATGGTTTTCTACTATAACTATAGTTAATAGTTATCCTCTAATAAATTAAGGCACTTAACCTCTTTAGTAGTTTATATAGTATTTATAGATATTTTTAGTAGTAGTACCTTTAGTGCTAGGTTACTGCTAGCTTAGCAGTAATACTCCTCTATATACCCCTTCTAGAAGTAAATAATATAAGTATGGTTCTTCTAGCACTTATTAGCAGTATAGCCTATATAACTATATATTATATAGTTTCTAGAACTAGACTATATAGTCTTTATTAACTGTTTAGTCTCTAACACTTCTATAATAGTATACTATTTATAGTATATCTTTTAGGCTTATTTAGTAGTAGTAGCTACCTCTAGCAGCTTCTAGTTATTAAACTGCTACTACTCTAGGTTCCTCTAAACTTATAGGCTTAAGTAGTAGAAGAATAAAAAAGCTAGTATATAGCTGTTTTTATAGGGTATTTCTAATACCTATAATATTACTAACTATTTAGCAAAGAAGCAGAGAGAGCTCTAATCTATACTCTGTTAGGCCTTATAGAGTAAGCTATATAGGCGCTACTCTTAGAGGGCTAGGTTAATATAGGATTAGTAAGTAAATGCTAAAAAGTTAGCCTATATAGTATTACTAAGAGTAGTAGTGTGGTTTTACTAATATATCTAGAGTATAGGAGAGAGCTTTATAAGTGTCTACTATATATAGTAGCTATTAGAGGCGTTATAGAGGTTATTTATATCCTATATAGTAGTAAGCTAATCTGCTACTTATATAAGAGTAGAGTCCTCTTTAAGGGTAATATAGGAGTAGGCTAGAGGTTACTTATATTAGTATATAGTGGTTAGTATATAGGTAGTGAGGGCTTATAGGAGGTCTGCGTGATTATAACCCTAGTATTAGATAATATATAAGAGTTCTCTGATAACTATATTGCTTAAGGGCGTAGTTAAGGGCGTATTTGCAGTTATAGTTAAGGGTATAGCCGCGTCACTTATAGTGGGCGTAGTGGATAAGGCTAGTGAAAAATTTTTACTATTAGCGCCAGTGTTAGTAACAGTGTAGCAGGTAGTTAGGCATATAGCTATTATTCCAGGCCGGTCTTTTTGAGATAAGGTAGAAGTTATATAATTATAAGGTTATAAGTATAGCTAAAGGCCTAGACTAGGGAAGAATAACGACTTTATATAATAATAGGTATATAGTAGTATATTAAGTATAACTTAGCTTCTTCCCTAATAGTATGCAGAAGCCCCTTTTAAAGTGTGTATATATATATGAGGGTTCTGTAAAGGTTTAGCGCACGTTTAGCGCTGCTTACTAATACCCTTATATATTTATAATAACTTTAGAGATTATAAGTTAACTATAAAGGCTAAATACTTAATAGTTAAAACTAACCTCTTTATTAATATAATAATCTAAATAAGAAAAAGCTTAAAACTATTTAAGTAGTAAATAATTATTAAATAGAGATTTAAAAGAGTGAAATAGAGACTATATACTTAGTTACTAAATTTAAAGTCTCTATTAGCTAATATTTAAAACCTAAGAGATAGAATTATTAAAATAAGGAAAATATCGCTTTAGTTATTTATATAACCTTACTAATTTATAGTTATAAATAATATAATAGTAAAGTTATTTACTATAATTATAGATAGTATAATAGTAAAGTTAATTACTAATTAGTATTAGTTTTCTAAAGATATTAGATTTACACTAGATTAAGGTTTACGCAGAACTTAGGGCTTCCTTTATATATATATATATATTAAAAGCCTTAAGTTAATATATATCTATTTAAAAGTTTTACTTAACTATATAGGCAGTAGTATTAAACTATATATATATACTTTATAATAAATTATATAATCTTATATATATCTATTAATTATAGTATATATCCTGCTACTTTATAAGTTATAGTATTAGTATAACACTAGCAGTTTTTTCTTTAAAGCTAGATATACTATAAGCTACTAAAATATACTTCTATATTACTAATACCTATTATAAGCCTAAAGTGGGTTTAAAAGCGTAAAAATAGCATAGAATTATATACTAATCTTATTCTATATTTAATACTGCTAAATCCTCCTCCTCTAAGATACTAAAGCTGCTTTAGTATACCTAGTGCTATTTATCTAACTCCTTAGCCTTCTCCTCTTAAGTTACCTATCTCTCTATCTAAACTATTACTTTATTATTATTAATAAAGTATTTAAGGATCTAATTTAGAGTACTTTTTATAAATATATCTATAAAGTTATTATTATTATTAATCTATTATACCTTATAGATCTCTCTTTTCTTATAGAACTATTAAAGTACTATAATATTAATTATTAATTACTTCTCTTTTATAGTACTAAGCTTAATAAGGTATTTATATAGTAAGTGTAAATTAGTATAGATAATTATAGAGATATTAGATCTTTTAAAGCAGTTTATAATTTTCTAAAGTATTATTATAATAGTATAAATAAAGTCTATATTAATAACTATACTATAGATTTTAAAAGCTAGAACACTTTAGGTAACTCTCTTATACTTTATTAAACTAAAGTAAATAGTATTACTATAAATTATAAATATATTATTATTTATTATCTTATTAGTAAGAATAATAATAAATCTAATCTATAGTAAGAGGTTTAAATTATTAATAGAAAAGCTATTAATAAAAATAAATAGTTTAGCTATTATTAAGTTAATAAGTATAAATATAAAGCTATAGTTAAGGTTCTCCTTTTACTATTTAAGGTATTAATTAAGTACTTCTTTATCCTTAGTAGTTAGCTTCTAATACTATATAGCTATAAATAGATTAAATTATACCTCTAGTTAGTAAATTAATATAATATATATACTTCTTACTCTTTATTAAATATAGTACTATTTTTGCTTAGTTAAAGTAATCTTTAAGTTAATAAGCTTAATCTTATTTTCTTATCCCTTTTAGTATAGAGTAAGACTACTATTTATATTTAGTATAATAATATTACTATTAAATATTAATAAGTTATTTAGGTTAAGTTATTACTTATTCTTTATATTAAAACCTGCTTTTATAAGTTTATTATTCTCTTATTTAGAGAAACTTACTATTAAAAGTCTAATTATTAAGTTTATAGTTATAATATAGCCCCCCTATAAAAAGACTATAATATTACAAGCTATAGGTAGGGGTGAGGGCGAGTTATAAGGAGCAACTATCTTAGCTATGGATTAGTGTGCGCAGAAAGCGCAGTAAAATAGTCTGCAGTGTGTGATTATGTAATTGCGCACTATAGTGCATAGCTACTGCAGCCTTATAAGGCTGAGAGTGCTATAAACTATATTATAATATACTTCCCAGTTGTGTAGTAAATATTGCTAATATAGTAATCTGTTATTATATATAGCTATAACTATTTTGAAATATATATAAAAGAGATAAAGCAGTGTTATAAATAGTCTTAAAGGCATAAAACAAATAAAAATATCTCTTATAAATACTTTAAAGAGTATAAATAAGTGATATATAACTTAAGTAATAATAATATAATCTGGATAAGTAGTAGAATCTAGTTAGTAGTGCTTAACTGCTTATAAAGATGGCTGGGTGGGTGTAGTTATTACTTATACTGCTCTCTGCCTTAATTTTTTCTCCTTCTTCTACTTAGAACACTATAATAATTATAAGTTAACCCTTTATGCACACAAAAAATTCATTATATATATTATTAACTGTTACTAACACTTATCTTTATATAGAACTATCTATACTTATTAATACTATTATTAAAAATAGCCTCTAAGTGTAAATAATCTATAATACTAGTTACTAACTATATTGCTAAGGCTAAGATAACCTATAAGGCTAAGAAGAAGGTAGAGTAGGAGTGGCTAGCTGCTCTTACTAAGTAGGAGGAGGCTAAGAATAATAAGGGTGATAAGTATAAGTCTTTTATTTTACTATTTTATAGCCCCTCTAGTAACTATTACTGTCTAGTAGGGCCTTTTAATATTATAGAAGCTAATAATATTCTTCTAATAGAGGAGGCTAAGGCTCCTAAAAAGAAGCCTATAGGTAAGTAGAAGTATACTCCCTCTATTAAGGAGGAAGAGGATAAGAATAAGGAGGAGCCTATTAGTATATTTATAATATTACTTCCTATAATCTAGAAATACTAATAATAGTTTAGAGAAGTCTAAGTATAAGTTTAAAGAGGCAAAGATTATAGCTAGTATATATTATAGTATACTAAAGAAGAAAACTAACCCTACTACTAGTAAGAAGACTCCAGGCTCTACTAAGAAGCTTTATACTTCCTCTACTATTTTAGAGGGAGCTAGTAAGCTAATAGAGTATCTATACTATAGCTATATATACTTACTACTTATAGATAAGAGCTCTAGTTACTGCTTTTATAGTATTAGTAAGTGCTGCTGCTATTACTTAGCTAGCTATAGCTATTAATCTCTCTCTACTACTACTATTATACTCTATAAGTGCTACTATAAGGCCTATAATAGTAATAACTAAGTTATAAGTATTCTATACTTATATATAGATATATGTGAGATAATTTAGTATAGTACTAACTTATCTATCTAGGCCCTTGCCTATTAGTGCTAGATCTTCTAGGCTGCCCTTAAGGAGGAGGAGGAGAAGGAGAAGGAGGAGGAGGAGGAGGAGGAGTAGGAGGAGGAGGAGGAGCTCCAGGTTATTATATACCTAGAAGCTGCTATAGGAGAGCTAGCTTTAGCTAGCCCTTCTTAGCAGGTCTCTATAACTACTGCTCTTTTTAGTAGTACTATTACTAATATATATACTTACTTAGTAAGCCTTTTAGCTCTCTATAAGCTGCCTGCTAGTATAGCTAATAGCTTTATTAACTGCCTTATTATAGCTATCTATACTAAGGAGTGCTTCTATTATTAAATATATACTTTTAGGTATTAATACTCTTTACTTATTAGCATTTAGAGAGGTATAGAGCTAGTATGCCTGGAGCTAGTATACTTATAAGAATTACTTTTCTGTCTAGCTATTATATATAGGGGGGCTATAGCTCTATAGATAATATCTACTAGCCTTTAGGCCTAATAGAGCTTTATTCTATACTCTTAAACTTACTTCCCCTTTATTATAATAATATAGTAAGTATCTACTAGATTTAGTAATACTTAGAAGTGTTTAAACTTAGCTTAAAAGAGGCTTTTTATAAGCCTATCTACTAGTATCTTATTTATAAGTATATAAAGCACTTTAAAAGTACTCTTTATATGCTCTTAGCATAGCTATATATTTTAAATATTAATATACTATAAGCAGATTAAAATATACTCTCCCTCTCTAACTATTAGTTAAATAGTCTACTAATTATTATAATAGACTTTCTAAATATCTCTAAGCTCTAAAGTAAGGTTATAGTATAGCCTTTAAAGAGCTATTATCTCTTTAGTAGTATATTTAAGGCTTAGAAGCTCTGCTTTAGTTATTAATATTATAACTATTACTTAATAGGCTGCTTTCTACTAAATCACACCTCTAAAGAGTATTATTATATAGCCTTATAATAACCTATATATCTCTTTGTTATTAGCAAATAAGGTATTACTAGTAATTAGTAGTGTGGGAGTCTCTTTATTACCCTCTAAGCTGCTATAGCAGATTATGAGGTAGTAAGTTATATAGAGATACTATATATACTGCCTTGCTATAGTAAAGTGCTATATGCTTAAATTTATAAGGAAGTGGGAGAGTTATGCTATAGTAAAGGCTACTTTAAGGTATATTATTATTACTATATATAGGATGCTTCTAATAAGCAATTAGTAGTTCTTAACTTTTATAGTAGTAGCCTTACTAGGGTTCTTTATAAGCTTAGTAACTAGTATAGAAGTGCTTAGAGTAATACTATTATAGAGGCTAAAGCATTCTATAATAGTCTTAATATACTAGTTATAGACTAGGTAGATCTTTTTAGCTACTCTATTTTGTATAATATATATCCTGAGATACTATTTAATAGAGCCTAGTTTATATAGTTTATATAGTTTCTTAATCTCTTATATAAGCTTCTAAGCTTTAGAAGTATAGTTTTAATAGAACAAAACGAGGATATTATTAATATAGAATAGGAGCAGGACCTTATAGTGTTTATCTTAAAAAAGGTAGAGCTTCTTATTATATAGAGAGAGTCTAAGCTTATATAAGGCTATAGAGAATTCCTTATATTATAGAAGAGGTATATTCTTTAAGCTATATAGAGCTCTATTAAGCTTTATAACTTTGCTAGCCTGTTTAAAGCTATTTAGGAGGTAGTAGGTAACTAGCTCTCTGTCTGGGTTAATATCTATATTTAGAAATATATTAATAATATTAAATTAGAGTATTTTATAGTTAAACTAGGCTATAATTACTACTACTATATATAGGCTTTAGGCTATAAGTATAGTAGTATAGATTAAGCTAAGAGAGGAGGTATTTTATATATCCTCTTATATATAGATTTATGCTTTACAGACGTTAAGGTAGTTATCTTAGAACTTATAGATATATACCTACTTTAAGAGAAGAGGCTTTAAGTATACCTTAAACTAGTTAATAATATGCTAGGTTTTCTTAGCTATAAGCTTATTAATTTCCTTATTTATAGCCTCTTAAAATATACTTTAGAGCAGCTCTCTTAGCTTTCTAGCTTTAAAATAGTTACTTAGAGGCTTTAAGAGGTTTTCTATAAAGTATATTATTTTCTACTTAGTATTTAGATATATCTTAGAGTTATTTTATAGATATACTATAATAGTAGAGTATAGAGTTTTATATCTAAGAGTGCTTTCTATAATAGCTTTATACTAATTAAGTATAAAGGTTATAAAGAAAGCGTTCTAGTAGTTATCTAGTAAGCTCTTTTCTAAATAAAGAGTTATAAGGACTTTTAAGTACTGCTCTCTGGTACTCTATTATATTAGAGGCCTATAGTTAATCTATTAGTATTAATAATAAGTAGGTTAGAAATCTATTTTAGCTACTAAGGAGGAGTTTTATCTAGATTACTATAAGCTCTTCTCCTTTATAAGCACTTAAGTAGCTGGTTTTTAAGTGTTTAAAACAGGTAGATATAGATTTATATTCTTAGTAATAGTATATTATGTTTTAGGGTAGGGCTTTAGTGTTATAAGAGGGTCTAAACTTAATTCTAGTATGCTTTTAGGATTAGAAGTTTGTTTAGGAGTGAGCAGTTCTCTCTATATTCTAGCTAGTATGCTCTTAGGCTATATTATAGTAGTAGTATGAGGTGCTTCTAAACTGTGGGAAGCAGCTAGTATAGAGGACTTAAGCCTGCTAGTAGTTTATTTATTTATTATAAGGTTGCTGTTTGCTTTATTAAGTACCTCTAAGGTTTTAAGGATTATATTAGAGGATTTAATAGGTATTTTAACCTTATTAATAATTATCTAGGTGCTCTAGATATCTATAGCCTCCTTCTTATTATTTAGAGAGTAGAATTTTAACTTATTAAAGCATATATTATATATAATAATAACCTAGTTAAGTATAGAAACCTAGATCCTATATAGATTATATATTTCTAGTATATATCCTATAAGGTATCTAAGATAGGCTCTGGAGTTAACCTTATAATAGTATCTTTTAACACCTTTTTTATAACTTCCTTTAAGGGGGTAAGCTTTATAGCTATAAGTATATAAGCCTTTCTAGTATAGGTGCAGGTCTTAGTATGCAGTAAGTATAAAGTCTGGCTACTACTATTAGAAGTAGTTCTAAAACTACTTAAGTTCTATCTAAATAGGGCTTTGCTAGTTATTTATAGTATATAGGCTAATATTAAAGATAAAGACTACTACTCTCTAAGCCTCTAAGATAAGGTACTTAGACAGGTAAGTAGCAGTTAGTATTATAAGCACTTTTGAGATAATTTCTAAGCTAGTATGCTCTCTACTACCTATAGGCTTCTTAGTGTTTACTAGTAGGAGCTTAAGATTAATTTTAAGCTTCTCTACCTATTATTTATATTAAGTAAAGCTTTATATAGTAATAATAGTATACTTAATATTATAGCAGATCTTATAGATAGTAAGTCTCTACTATCTTTATACCTAGTATTTAAACGTCTAGAGTACCTTAAATACTTTATTATGCTCTTTTAAGACTAGGGGAATTCTAAAAAATCTTCTACTATACTTATCTTTAATAAGGAGTATCTAGGTATATAGTTTGCTAAGCTTTTAGTAGTTAAAGAGGTTCTAAGCTATATAGTAGTAGGAATAGGGAGATCTAGCTTTAGATATATTATATAAGATAACTTACTTAGTATATGCTTAAGTATAGAATTTATATTAAATATATAATAGAGTTTTAATTCTCACCTCCTAAGTGTTATATATAAGGTGTTTAAGAGCATTTTAGTCTAAGTAACTAGCTTAGAGGTGCTATAGTTATACGTTATTAGACCTTTTAGTTATATAGTAGTATAAGGGGTATATTAGCTTCTAGTTATTTAAGAGGGCTATAATATCTATACTACTTATAGAAATACTTAGACTAGGTAGGCAGGTAGAGATAGGGTTATATTTAAAGAAGATTAGGTTACTCTTATATAGTAGCTTCTTTATATAAGTAGACTTATCTAACTTATTAAACTATAGAGAGTAGTTATAGCTGTTATACTAGATACCTATCTTAAAGAGGAGTGCTTTTAAGATAATATTAGTATATATGTTTTTAATAATAGTAATATTATTTAAGGTTAGAGTGCTCTTTTCACCTATTAAGGCGTCTTTAAATATATTCTGGATAATTTAAGTGTTCCTCCTAATAATTAGTATGCTTATACTACTAACTTTAATTACCTTATTATTATATAAGTGTATAAAGGTGCTAGGAACTAGCTTTCTCTTATTATTAATAATATAGAGAGCCCTATAATTATCTAGAATAATGCTATTAGAGAGAGTATATAGTCTCTTAAAGAATATAAATATTATAGAATAAACTTAGGTTGCTTAGCTTTTGTTTTTAAGAAGGCTTTAGTTAATAATATAGCAGGAAATATTATTAGGAAGTTGCTCTTTGTTTTTAGTGCTACTTCTATTACTGTGCCTGCTCTAGCTGCTGCTATAGTATCTGCTATAGCTATAGTTAGATAAGTGCTAACTGCTTTTCTGAGATTTTTTTATAATCTACTCTATATATATAAGGTTATTATAGATATAGCCCCACTATAGAGATATTACTATCTTCTATATATACTATGCTTTATTCTTTAGTATTTTATAATCTTTAAGGCTGTTTTTTAGTAAGTTTATAAATACCTATTAAATATAGCTGCAGTCTTATAGGGTTTACCTATAGTATTATTTATAGGGGTAGCTGGGGATCTTATTAGGTGTTACTGCTAGAAAAGAAGTATTTAAAGTGGTCTATAAGGCTTAAGGTGGATCCTCTAAGTTAGAGCAGTTTATAAGGATAGTATATACTCTAAGTGATCTACTAAAACCCTTAGTAGTAGCTAGCTTGCTATAGATCTTAGTAGTAAGGATAATTCTAAGCTCTTTAAGTAAGAGATAAGATATTTTAATCTCTTCTATTTAGGTAACTAAATCTAGCTAGTTTTAGGTCTAAGTGAAAGCTATTCTATAGTATACTGCTTTAAGAAAAGTATATCTACTATAGCTTCTCTTAGTATTAGTGATATTCTAGCTTACTACTAGCTTATAGAGATAGTGCTATTCTCTATGCTACTTAGCAGGCTAAGTAGTATGCTTAGTATATTTTAGAATATCTTTATAATCTTAGTATACTTATTCTTATATACTATTATTAGAATAGATAAGTTATTATTTAAGAAGGTAGAGTATATTTTAAAGGTTAATCTAGGACTTATTATTCTTATTATTAAGCTTTATCCCTACTACTTTAAGGTAGACTATATTAATAGTCTAATAGATAAGTATCTAATAGTTATAGTATAAGGTGATCTATAATAAGAGGTTTATATTATTAGTAGAGAGGTATTTAAATATATTGCTCTACTTATCTTAGATATTCTTATACTTAATAGGGGTTAGTGGAGTTAGCTTTATAAGCTTAGAAGTAGTAAGATCTGTTTTACTAGCTTATTAGAGAGTATTAGACTTCTTACTCTTAATAATATTAATAGAGTTATTATGCTTAGTGGTTTTATAGAGTATTTAAGAGGGATTCTCCTTAGCTTTCTGCTTTTAGAGGGCTGCTTTATACTTAATAAGATTAGCCTTATACTTAGTCTAGAAGTAGTTATTATACTTATCTATAAACTCCTAAATAGTTAGAGTGCTTTTAAGAGTATTAGAAGGCTTCTTAGTATTAGAGCTATTAGAATTAAGATACTTCTAAATACCCTTACTCTATATAGATAAGTATAGGTTAAGGTACTAGTAAGGCTAGTTAGTAGGGTTTTAGAGTCTTGCTTCTAGAGAGAAGGTTATTAAAAAGTGTATAGCTATTATTATAAGGCTGCTTTAAAAAGGTTTTAAGTGTTATAAGAGTATTTTAAATAGGTGAAAGATAATAGGAGAAAAGCTGCTTACCCTTTTCTGGGCTTAGAGAGGTTAGAGGGGTATTTATAAGCTATAGAGCTAGGCTTATAACTGTTATAAGCTATAGATAGGAGTGAGAGTGAGTTGTAAGGAGTAACTATCTTAGCTATAGATTAGTGTGTGCAGAAAGCGCAGTAAAATAGTTTATAGTGTGTGATTATATAATTGCACGCTATAGCATATAGCTACTGCAGCCTTATAAGGCTGAGAGTGCTGTAAACTATATTGCAATATATAATAAATTCACCTAGTTTATATATATAATTTAGGAAATACTATAGAGACACTTTAACCTATACTCTCTACTAGTTAAGGATAATAATATAGAAACTCTATATATTTCTGCTAGCAAGCAAACCCTTATATAAAGTTAGATATATACTCTAGCTAAATAAACTAGCAGAATAGTAATAGTATAGGTAATGCTATACTATATATAATAGAGCTAATTATATTAGGGCTAAGTAGGCTACTAAGGCTTTTATAGTAATATCTTTACTAAACCTTTTAGTAAGGTGCTATAAAAAATACCTAAAAGGTAAATCTTTTAGTAAGCTAAATACTACTATATAAGATATTTAATAACTCCTTACCTAAAGATTAACCTTTTAGTAAGGTATATATAAGAGATAACTCCTTAACCTTCTAAGAGGTTCTTATAGCTAGAAGTATAAGAAGCTCTATAAGTAGAGCTTTATATCTATCTCTCTTTCTTATTCTTATTAATCTATAATAAGTTCTCTAAGATATTAACACTAAACTTAGTATATTAATATACTAGCTATATATAAAGTATATCTATATTAATAATATATAAAAGATTATATAAGAGTTTAGTATTAATATAATTAATAAAACACTCTGTTTTATTAAGCAGTCTGGATAATACTAAGAGTGTATTATTAGTATAGCTCTTAAGAGAGCTCTTATTAATATCTCTATAGAGGATAACTAGATATATAATAATATTATATATAAATAAGTAAATATAGTATTAAAAGTTAATTAGGTTATTATACACTCTATCTATTAGCCCTTCTTTAAATAGGCTCTCTATAATACTAAGGCTAAGGCAGCTCTATAGAGATTAGTAAGTATAGTTTATACTAAACAGAAAGAGTATTACTAATAATAGCATAGCTAGTGGATAAAGCAGTAATAGAGATAGTGTTTAATAGCAGTATAGATAATAGGCAAGAAGATAAGTTAATAGATATTATTATTAAACTGCAAAGTTAAGGATTATAAGGCTATACATAGATATATATAAGTGCAGCTATAGTTAGGAGATTTATAATTATATAACTAAAGGCTGTGTGTATTATCAGGAGGCGTAGCGTGGAGTTAGAAGGTCTGTTACAAAGTAGGTAAAATCACTATATAGTGGCTAGAGGCTAAAAGTCTAATTATATTATTAGTTTATATATTAATAATACTAAAGCTATTAATAATATTTAAAGAAATTACTAAGTATAGATTAAATAAGAATTAATCTATCTTAAGCTTTTCTCTATAATATTTACTATAGATTACCTATTAGTAAGTTCTAGCTTCTATAATACTATATAGAGGTTTAATAATCTTTATAATCTAATCCTTAGGGTATTTACTTTAAATTTTACTTAAAAGGTCTATTAATATTATCCTATTAAGCTCTATTTAGAATTAGATATATACTTATATAATATCCCTAAGCTATAGAATAAGTCCCTGTTTTATAAAATATAGCACTAAAGCAAGAAGTAGTTATTAACTTACCCTCTAAATTATTAATAATTATAGAAAGATTAAAGTCTTATTATTATTATTATAACCCTAAATAATAAGTTATAACTTTTCATAAAGTTAGTTAGTCCCTTTTTCTTTAACTTTTTAAACTATATAAGATTTAAAAATCTAGGTTTTTTATAAATAGTAGTATTATAGAAAATAATCTTAAAAACACTATATTTTTAAAGTATAGTTATTTTAGCTATTATAGAGATAGAGAAAGATTCTCTTAGTATTATAATAATACTCTCTTTATATAAGTAGATAGTAAGATTATAATCTAAATACTTCTTTATTATTAGAAAGGTTATAGTATTACTAATCTCTTAGCTAAAAGCTTTTACTATATTAATAATAAAAATAGTATTAACTATAGTATCTTTTTATCTATTTTAGTCTATAAAATAGTTACTTCTTTATATTGAATCTATAGTTAGTATTATAATAGCTTCTATATAGTTCTTTAGTATTCTCTCTCTTATATATAGAGGTAGGGTTATTAGTAATATTAATATTAGCACTAGCATAATATTAGCCTTATCTAGTTCTTCTATTCTTTTATTATTCTAGTCTAGAGAGTCTATTAGTATATTATTATTATCTCTATTAGTATTAATAGTATTATTAATATTATACTATAGATAGATAACTATTAAATAGAATATTTAAGGTCTATATAGTGAGATAGAGCAGTGTAGACAGCCTAGTTTAGAGACTGCCCAGACAGGCATATTAGTCAGTATATTATAGCAGGACTTTTGCCTTATTAAGGGCAGAGAGGAGGACAGAGGATTATTATTAGTTAATATTATAATAGTTTATCTTATTATTTAGAAGCTTTTATTACTTTTGCTTATTAGATTATATCTATAATAAGGTTACTATATATAGTAAGATCTTTTCCTTTATTCTAGAGCCTCTAGATATAAAGCTATAATATTATAATATTTCTGTATAAGTGTGTGGGAGTATATAGTTTTATTGTTTTTGTCTTAGGGTTCTTAGCCTGTTTCAATAGGAGCTTAAGTATATAGATCTTATTATTAATAATAAGGAGTTTATATAATCTATATTAGTTCTTTTTTTATAGTAGATATATATTAATAAGAGTAGTAATAGCTATAAAGTTCTATAGATATCTAGTTTATTATAGACTATAAAGGCTTCTAAAACTTAGTATAAAGTTTAGACTTTTTAGAGATCTTTTATTACTCTTTATATAGTAGCTACTTATTTCTAGATTTCTAGAGATAGAGGGGATTTATTAATAAAGTATAGATATATTCTAAAGATAAGTAATATTAAAACTAGCTCTTTTAGCTCTAAAGTATTATTAATAGCCTTTAAAGCTATTTAGAAAACTATTTTATAATCTATATTAAAAAAATTTTAGTAAATTATATTATAAACTCTTTAAAGAATTATATAATATCTCTTAATCTTATCTATAGAGTTATAAACCTTAATAAAAACTTTAATAGTAGTAATTAATATTAAATAGAGCATACTATACTACTTAAATAAGCTAAAATTAGTATTAATATTAATAATTACTATATCTAGAGGTCTGAGATAGGTATAGATCTAGCACTATTTAAGTATATTAAGTACTATATCTATTAAAAAATTCTATAGAAATCTTTCTATATTAAAGGTAGTAGTAGTATTAACTATATAAAGTATTAGTTTTAAGTTAAGGTAAATAATATTAATAACTATAGTATAGTTAAAGTTATAGTTATCCTTAAGGATAAATTTAAAGCAATTTGAAGCTTATATATTAAGTTAGTAATATTTATAAAACTTTATTAAATATTTAAGTATTTATATCTTAACTTAGTAGCCTAATTACTATAAAACTCTATAAAGTTAATAAACTAATAAATATCTAAAATATTAATAAAGTTAGTATAACTTAGTCTCTATAAGGTTATTCTAGACTAAAGTCTTCTCTATATTTAATAATAGCTATAGATAACTCTATTTATAGATAATAGAGATAATTAGGTCTCTTTATTATAAATAGTTCCTTAACTTATTAAATTAAATACCTAGTTTATCTATATCTATAAAGCATAAAAGGAAAGTGATATTTACTAATATAATATAGAATATTATTTCTCTAAAAGGTATAGAAATAACTATTATTTCTATTAATTTAATTACTCCTTCTAGCCTAAATTTAATACTTACCCCTCTTATAGTAATTAAGTTAATTATAATATTAAGTAACTTAGTTCTTTTAAGTATAATAAACTAATTATAACTAGTTAAAAAAGTTCTATAGCTTCTATATTTAGGATAATACTCTAGAAAGTTTCTAAAAAATATCTTCTATTAAGTATAAAGATATTAATAGGGATATTATTTATTATTTATTTAGAAAAGTTATAATAGATAATTCTATAATAAGTAGCTTAGCCTCTAGCTACTATATAGTGATTTTACCTGCTTTGTAACAGACCTTCTAACTCTGCGCTGCGCCTCCTGATAATACACACAGCCTTTAGTTATATAATCCTATTCTAACCACAGCCACACTTATATATGCCTATCTATTAGCTTTACTAGACAGCCTTATAATCCTTAACTTTGCAGTTTAATAATAATATCTATTAACTTATCCTCTCACCTATTACCTGCACTGCTAATACTATCTCTATTACTACTTTATCTGTCAGATTATAGGGTCTGGAACGCGCAGTGCAAGTTGGGCGTGATGTTAGTCTGGCTCTGTGCGTGGGCCTGAAGCGGCCCAGGTGCGCTAACTGCAACCAGGGTGCATACAGGAAAAAGGGGTTAGGATACGCCTAAATAAGGAAAAATGCACAGAATAACATATATATTATAGTATTATAAATATATATATAATTATGCCTAATTTAATAATTAATAGTCTGATATATACTATATTACTATAAATACTACTCTAGAACCTTAATTATAAGATAATAACTACTATAACTGCCTTTTAGCTATATAGATATAGTAACTAGATCCTCTAGATTAACCTCTTATATATAAAGGTGTTTAGCTTTAAGCTATAGGATAGCATTAACCTATATACTGCTATTTTAAATGCAGATAGTATATTCTAGAGCTGCTTTAGAGGTAAGGTTATAGAGCTAACTGTTCTAAATATCTCTAACTACTCTATAGGTAGTATAGCAAATAGTATAGCAGTTATACTACTAAGTAATAATATAACCACTATATATACTAATATAATTATAGACCTATTAAAGGCAAATTATAAGCTATACTAGGCTTACTAAGCAGATTATATATTTAGAGATAAGTGCTATAAAGTATATAAGAAGTAATAATATATATTCTAGAACTAGATCTATAATATATCTACTTAGATCTTCTATACCTATACTATATTATAGATAAGGGTATTAACTACTAAATATATATATTCTATAAGAGTATTAGTATTAATGCTTATAAGTATAAGGCTATAACTAGAAGTAGTTATACTATAATCCTAGACCTCCTAGTATATAAGAAGCTACTTATAAAGTGTGATATAGAGGAATAGCTTATAAAGTGGGAGAAGGCTATTACTAAAATATAGGCTAGCAGCCTTATATAAGTAAAGGAGCCTAACTAGTAGTTTATAGATTTTATAATAGCTCTTAGTAATAGTAGTTTAGATACCTAGATCTATATATACTAAATAATAGTATAATTATATATAAATACTAGCTCCCTTACTATAGGAGATATACTAAAAGATATCTAAGTTACTCTTAATATATTTAAACTAGCTAACCTATATACTAAAATAGGCTAAAAAGTGTTTAGCTCTACTATACTAATAGATAATAAGAATACTATATCTAAGAATAATATAGAAGTATCTAAGAAGTAAAGACCTGCTATATACTAAGTATATAGAGGAGGGTAACCTATAGTGCTTAAAGGCTATAAAAGGGCGTCTATAACTATATAAATAACTAATAAAAAGGGCCTCTACTTAGCCTGCTATAGCTACTACCTCTTAGCTAAGTGCTAGATTATATTTAAAGAACTATACCTAGAGCGCTTTTAGAGAAGTAAATCCCTCTACTATTTAGTAGAGGAGTATATTAATAATAGTAAAGAGCTTATAAAGTGTATTTATAAGCTTAAACTAAGTAGTAGATAGTATATAGAGGATAAATAACTATATAGCTGCTATAGAGGGACCCTTAAGTCTATGTTTTATATATAGTTTAATAACTACTAACTCTATAACTCTGCTATTCTAGACTCCAGAGTAATAATATATATATTTAATAATACCTTATAGTTTACTATACTTACTGGAGCAGCTCCTAGTAACTTCCTATAAGCAGGTATATACTAGGTCCCTATTAAGGGATATAGCATAGTTAATATTAAGGTAAAGGGGTATAGTAGAAGCATAATATACCTATAACTATATAATATAGTATTCTACTATAGGTTTATAAGTAACCTTATATTACTTAGAAAGCTATACTAATATAGTATCTAGTAGGATATAAGCTTATAAAATAACTATCTTTAAAGGTTAGATTACACCTACCTCTATATATTAGATAAGAGGTATTACTAACAGGTTTTTAAATATAGAGAGACCTTAGAGAGTGCCCTGCTATAGGGTAAAAGGAATAAGGCAGGCACTATATTTCTTATAAGCGCTTAGTAACTCCTAGCTAAGCACTATATATATATATATATAATATAATAATAAAGTAATAACCTATCTATAGTAGTACTATAATATAGTACTAGTACCTTAGATATCTAGGCCTAGAAGCTATTTAATACCTTTTAAATAGTATAAGAGGGGTCTATCTTATCTAAGAGAGTAAGCCTATTATAATAATTAACTATAATACCTATAATATAGGTAAAGTCTGCTACTAAGTATAATAAGTGCTATAAGAGTCTATTAAGTATATAGAGCTAGGCAAATATATTATCCTAGACTTCTATAATTATAATAAAGGCTATAAAGGGTATTACTTAGTGCTACTTATAATAGATTAACCTATAGCATATATCTAGAACTTCTATCTTATATAATAAGATATAGATAAGCTTCTTATAGTAATTAAGAACTACTTAATAATACTTTTAATATAGTATAGAGTATATATAAAGGTAATTAAAATAAACCTTAAGCTTATAAAATACCTATATATTATTACTGCTATTAAGGTGTGAGGTATCTATTTTAAGCTATCTGCTACTAACACTTAAGTATAGAATAGTAGAGCAAAATAAGTTAGTATTATAATTAAGAAGCATATAAGAGCTATAATAATAGGTATAAAGCTACTAGATATACTATAGTCTAAGATAATAAAGTTATCTACCTATCTATATAACTGCATACCTATAGCAGTAAGAGGCTAGTAAATATCCTATAAGCTGTTCTATAAATACTTCTAGGTAAGTAAGTCTGCTAACTATATATGCTCTAACCTCTTATACCTATATACCTATAGCTATAAGGTATTTACTATAATAAAGGAAGCTTAACTTAAGTAATAATACTATAAGAGGCTTATACTATATATATTTATTAGCTTCCTAGTAGACTATATATCTAGTAACTCCTTTTATATATAAAACCTGCTATATACTAAAGTATTTACTATATATAATATAATATTTAATAAGAAGAAGTTTTTTAATAGTAACTTAAAGGGGCTTACTAAAGAGTTCTAGTATATAGACCTTATTATAATATAAGAGCAGATTAACTAGCTAATTAGTAAGAGCTATATATAAGCTACTCTGCAAAATACTAATAAGGAGATAGATAAGGTGGTTAAGTATAATAACTATACTAATAAGTATATAGAAGATCTAGAAGCTATATTACTAAAGAATATAGATATAGCTATATTATTACTATTATAGAGCCTAGTAGCTCTAGCTGCTACTACTATACTAGAAATAAATAATACTTCTACCTATATAAATACTTATTTTAAACTAATAACCCCTCTAAAAACCCTGCTAATAGCGTTTTTTATAGCTTTATAGAGCATACTTATAAGTATAAGAGGGTATAGAGAAAGGTATAACTACCCTTTAAAATATATAAATAAAAATAGATAATATAAATTATTACTGCTTTAGTACTGCTATATGCTATAGACCTTATTTAAAGCTGCCTTTTTAGCAGGCTATATATAGCTATACTAGAAGTATAAGACTATATAATTAGAAGATAGCCCTATAGCCTGGAGCACCTAGACTAATTACCTACTAAGTATATATATAGGGTAAGATATCTCTAAAACTTTAATAGAAGTAGGTTATACCCTTAAAGTAGCTATAGATAAGATAGATCTATAATAGTAAGTATCTACTATAGCTAAAGAATAAAGGCTAGAAAGTATAAAGCATTATAGGAGTACTATAGTATATAATAGTCTAAGTAAATTAGATAAAATAGTTACTCTATTAGGTTACTCCTAGTCTAAGTTACCTCCTCTATCTATATTTTATAATTAGTTAGCACTATATAATAGGCTTATAAGACTATATCTATTTATAAAGGAATTTCTAGAAGCTGAGAAATCTTATCTAAAAGGATATAAAGTATTATAGTCCTAGTATAAAGTAGCAAAGTAGGAGATTTATAGTTACTAAGTGCTTAGCTACTACTAGGTTTATATATATAAACTTAATAAATATAGGTAGTTAGTAAAGTTTAAAGTGAGACTTATAATCTAAGGTAACTAATAAGTAAAAGATATATAGGATATATATATAGTAATACTTATAGGTATATCTTTCTAAGTGCTAATAGCTATAGCTGCTTATTTTAATATAGAGCTATTATAATATAATATTATAAATATATTTATATATATATCTATTAATAAAATAGTGTTTATAAGTATACTACTAGGCTATTACTATAATAGTAAGGTCTTATACCTATAAAAGGCACTTTATAGACTATACTATTTGCTACTACTTTAGTAAAAACACTTAGAGGTAGGCCTTATTATACTTAACTTTAAATAGATAGCTAGTAAGAATTACTACTAGCAGTATAGGTAAGTAATATTCTTCTTCTATATAGATAATTATATATTAGTATTCCCTTATAAGTATACTAAAAGCATAAAGGAGGCTATAAATACCTTCTAGAAGTACTACTACCTTAAAGGAGGTTAGAACCTATAATAGTTTCTTAGAATTAAAGTGCTCTGTAACAGAGCTATATGCAAGCTATAGCTATTATAGTTAGTATTTATAGATAAGGCATAAAAGCTATTTAAGTAGTATACTATAAGCCTTAATATAGATAATTAAATATATATGCCTATAATAAAAGATAAATTAGAACTATATAAAGGGAAAGCAGCCCTATAGGAGATTAACTACTACTAATACTATATTAGAATAATCCTATATATAGTAGTAATAATATAGTCTAATATAGTATTTACTATAAGCTGCCTTATAAGGTTTAATAATAACCCAGGCTCTATATAGCACTATACTGCTAATTAAGTCCTCTAATACCTCTACTAAATATAATATTTCTACTTTAAGTATAGTGCTAAGCCTAGTAAACTAGATAATATACTTAAAGTTACTTTAGATACTAGCTTTATAGATAATATAGTTAACTAGAAGAGCTTATAAGTATTTATAATAAAGCTATTTAGAGGTATAATTATATAAAAGGTAAATAAGCAGATAATAGTTATAATATTAATAACTAAGATAGAGCTACTTATACTATCTTAAGCAATATATAAAGCTCTCTTTATAAGTTAGCTGATAACTGCTTTATAAGTTTAACTTCTAAGTAATATTACTACTAAAGCTACTTTTACTATATTTAGTATAATATTAATAATAATCTAAATCTAATATAATAATTAATAAACTATTTAGCTAGTTAATATAGAGCTTATTTAGCTATAAATAAGGCTATAATATATTAATATCTATAACTACTAGCTATAGCAGGAGATTATAGAAGGGTATATAGTAGTTAGCTATACTCTATTAGCAGAAATAATAGCAGATAGACTTATAAAGGCACTTATACTACCTTAATTTAAAGCGTTTTATAGTTAGCTATAAATAAGTAACTAATATATATAACTAGAGGCAAACTATGCATAGAACCTAGAAGAAGAGGATAATATAAAGTATATAAAGGTAATAGAAACTAGTATTTAGAATAAGACAGACTCTAATAAAGTTTAGAAATAGCTTTATAAGGCTAGTGATCTCTGAGGGGGTATATTAGATTATAGGGTCTAGAATATATAGTATAAGTTAGGTGTGATATTAGTCTAGCTCTGTGTGTAGGCCTAAAGCAGCCCAGGTATGCTAACTGTAACCAGGGTGTGTATAGGAAAAAGGGGTTAGGATATGCCTAAATAAGGAAAAATGTGTAGAATAACACACATACTATAGTATTATAAATATATATATAATTATGCCTAATTTGATATTATCTACTAGCTTTGCTATTATTAGTAATACTCTCTCTATTAGTTAGTATAAGCTATACTTACTAATATTCCTCTATAAAGCTGCCTTAACCTTAGTATTATAGAGGGCCTATTTAAAGAAGAGCTAATATATAGGGTATATAATAATCTAATTAACTTCTAATACTATATTTACTTATTTATATATAATATTATTATATATCTAGTTATCTTCTATAGGGGTATTAATAAGAGCTTTTCTAAGAGCTATACTAATAATATACTATTAGTATTATCCAGGCTACTTAATTAAGTTTATAGTTATAATGCAGCCCCCTATAAAAAAGACTATAATAAATTTATCTAGTTTATAGGCATAATTTGGGAAATACTATAGAGGCACTTTAACTTATACCCTCTACTAGTTAAGGATAATAATATAGAAACCTAATATATTCCTGCTAGTAAGCAAACTCTTATATAAAGTTAGATATATGCTCTGGCTAAATAGACTAGTGGAATAGTAATAGTGTGGGTAACACTGCGCTATATATAACAGGGCTGATTATATTAGGGCTAAGTAGGCCACTAAGGCTCTTATAGCCTGGAATCACCTTTACTAAACCTTCTAGCAAGATACTGCAAAAAACGCCTAAAAGGTAAACCTTCCAGCAAGGTGCTATGCATATAAGAGATAACTCCTTAACCTCCTAAGAGGTTCTCACAGCTAGAAGTATAAAAAGCTCTATAAGCAGAGCTTTATACCTATCTCTCTTCCTTATCCTTATTCTATAACTTATAATAAATCCTCTAAGATAGCAGCACCACACCTAGCATATTAATATGCCAGGTATATGCAAGGTATACCTATTATTACTAGCAATGCAAACCAGATTACCACAGAGTTTAGTATTAATATAATTAATGAAAACTCCTCCTTCTTAAACTAACCCAGCCCACACTCCAGGCTGCTTAATAAAACAGAGTATTTTATTAATTATATTAATACTAAAATCTTATATAATCTTTTATATATTATTAATATTAATAGGTATACCTTATATATAGCTAGTATATTAATATACTAGGTCTAGTACTAATATCTTAGAGGACTTATTATAGGTTATAGAATAAGAATAAGAAAGAGAGATAGGTATAAAGCCCTGCTTATAGTAGCAGAGCTTTTTATGCTTCTAGCTATAAGAACCTCTTAGAAGGTTAAGAAGTTATCTCTTATATATATCTTGCTAGAAGGTTAACTTTTAGGCAAAGAGTTATTAGATATCTTATATAGTAGCGTTTACCTTACTAGAAGGTTTACCTTTTAGGCGTTTTTCACCTTACTAGAAGGTGTTTCCAGGCTATAAGAGCCTTAATAGCCTATTTAGCCCTAATATAATTAGTCCTATTATATATAGCATAGTGTTACCTATACTATTACTATTCTGCTAGTTTATTTAGCCAGAGTATATATCTAACTTTATATAAGGGTTTGCTTACTAGTAGAAATATATTAGGTTCCTATATTATTATCCTTAACTAGTAGAGAGTATAGATTAAAGTGCCTCTATAGTGTTTCCCAAATTATGCCTATAAACTGGGTGAATTTATTATAGTCTTTTTTGCAGGGAGCTGCGTTATAACTATAAACTTAATAATAAGCAGCTTAGTTAAGTATATACTTTATAATAATATTCTTATTTACTAAATAAGCTAATTAAGTATTTAGATCTATAAATTAGGTAAAAAATAAAGTCTATTAATTATTATTAAATTATTAATTCTCTTAACTATCTTAGCCTTCTCTAAGTAACTAAAGATATATCTTAATCTCTTTATTCTCTTTATTATTTATTATTAAATTATTATAAATCTTATTATTAGTTTCTTTATACTAAGCAAAAAGTTATTAATAAGCTATCTATAAAATATCTTAAATTTATAAATTACTTTAAAAATAGGAATATACTTTATCCCTCTCTTTCTATATATAGTTTATTAAATAGTAGCCTATCTTTTTATAGATATAATATCTCTATTTCTAAAGGTCTTATTATTATTTTAAATTATCTTATTTAAAGTTTTAGTATAAGCTAGAGTAGCTAAATTAATTATTCTAACTTTAGCTATTATATTTATAATCTATTTAGTATTACTTAATATAGTATTATAGTTATAGAAGTAATTAACTATTTATAAATATAACTATATTACTAATTATAACTTTAAGCTAGTTATAGAGGCTTTTAAACTTTATTATAGAGTTTATAGTAGCTTATTTATATTTCTTAACCCCTTAGTAACCTTAAAGAAGTTACTTATATAAAATCTTATTACTTTTATAAATAATATTTAATATAAATTATATCTTTATAAAAGTATTAATTAGTAAATCTAAAGCCTTCAGCTTTATTATAGATAGATTATTATTTATAATTAATATAAAAATAGTAATATTCTATTTACTAAGGTATACTTATTTAAATTTCTCTATTTTAAAATATTTACTAAGCTTAGTAATAATCTAGTTAGAATTAAGATAAGGCTAAATTTAGCAAATTATCTTATAGTAATAATATAATACTCTCTCTTTAAGTATAATTAGAAAAGTAAATAATATTTACTTCTTTATAAAGCCTGCTTTCTTATATATATTCTAGAAAATATAAAGTTTTAGCTTTAGAATATCTATACCTTTATTACTATACTTTATCTTATTAATATATAACTTAGTTAGGTCTATAAATTATTATATAAATAAGTAGATATTAATTTTAGGTTTAATTTAGGTATTTATATTGTTTAGAGCAGGATTAGTATTTAGAGTTAAATTAAGGTTAACTAGCTATAGAGTTTTATTATTTATAGATATATTTCTCTTATTATTAATTTATAAAAATATAGACTTTACTCTCCTCTTATTATTACTATCTATAATCTCTTTAGTAAAGTCTTTATTTTTCTATAGCTTTATAAATATAGTATTTTTGCTTATTTATTCTTTTGCTTTCTTAGTTATCTAAAAGTAGAAGTTATTCTCTATAATAATTATAAAACGTTAATCTATAACTTATAGAAAATTATAGATAGTATATATACTACTTATTATAAAGTAGTTATAGAGAACTAATAATACTTATAATAACTTAGTTCTAGAATTTAAGTAGTAAATTAATAAAGTTATATATAAATTCTTATTATAAAGCTATATCTATAAAGCTATTAGTTTTATAAATCTTAAAGCAAAAGAGGACTTTAGTATTTACCTCTTTCTCTATAGTTTTATTACTAAATTTAAATATTTAACCCTAGTTATAGTTATTTATAAATAGCTTTATATTTATTTATAAATAGCTTTATATTTATAGAGACTAAAGATTCTATAGTAAGTTAATAGTATAGAGTTACTATAATTAATAAGTCTAACTATAATATTAATTAGCTAGGTATAAAAGAGTTTATTATAGTAGGTAATAATATTATATAAAAGGAGATAGATAAATACTATAGTAAAGATTCTAGTTAGTAAAGTCTCTAGTTAAAGCTTCTACTAGAGTATAAATCTCCCTTATTTAGAGTTAGATAGCTAGTTCTCTAATTACTAAATTTAGTATAGTTAAAGTGAAGTTTTATACTCTTAGTTCTTATAGTAATCTTTATAGATCTATAAAGCAGTCTTATTATTATTTAGTATTATCTTCTTTTATTATTTTCTTTAGAATACTAAGTTTAGTAATAGTAGTGAGAATATTATAAGTTATATAATAATAGCTATAGTTACTTACTATAGTATTATTATACTTACTATAGTATTATTATACTTACTATAGATAATAATTCTTAAGCTATACTCCTATCTATAAACTAAATAGGTAAAGTGCTTTATTACTTAAGGTAGGAAGAGATAAATACTCTTAGTTTATATATCTTAGTTAGGATAATTCTAGGTTTAAGTAGATATTAATAATATTAATAATTATACTATAAGTTATTATAGCATTTTAGTATCTTTTGCTATATCTATAAATAGATTATTTGCTATATACTAGATAATATATTATTTTAGTGGCCTCTAGCTACTATATAGTGATTTTACCTACTTTATAACAAACCTTCTAACTCTATGCCACACCTCCTGATAATATATATAGCCTTTAGTTATATAATTATAACTCTCCTAACTATAGCTATACTTATATATATCTATCTATAGCTTTATAATCCTTAACTTTATAGTTTAATAATATTTATTAACTTGTCCTCCTGCCTATTACCTGTGCTACTAACACTATCCCTATTACTGCTTTATCCACTAGTCTCCTTATTTAATCAGGCTACCTAACGCCTTTATAGCTATGCTGTTATTAGTAATGCTCTTTCTATATTATAGTTAGTATAAGCTATACTTACTAATCTCTATAGAGTTGCCTCTACCTTAGTATTATAGAGAGCCTATTTAAAGAAGGGCTAATAAATAGGGTATATAATAACCTATTTAACTTCTAAAGCTATATTTACTTATTTCTATATAATATAACTATATATATTAGTATTCTCTATAGAGGTATTAAGGTAAGCTCTCTTAAGGGCTATATTAATAATATAATCTTTATATAGACTAGGTTAGTTAAAGAAAGAGGAGTGTTTATTAAGTATATTAATACTAAACTCTATAGTTATCTAGTTTATATTACTAATAATAATAGGTATATCTTATATATACTTAGTGTATTAATATACTAAATATAGTGCTAATATCTTAGAGAATTTATTATAAGTTAATAAGGATAAGAAAGAGGGATATATATAAAGCCCTACTTATAGTAGTAGAGCTTTTTATACTTCTAGCTATAAGAACCTCTTAGAAGGTTAAGGAGTTATCTCTTATATAGTGGCGTTTACCTTACTAAAAGGTTTACCTTTTAGGCATTTTTGCTATAAGAGCCTTAGTGGCCTACTTAGCTCTAATATAATTAGTCCTATTATATATAGTATGGCGTTACTTATACTATTACTATTCTACTAGTCTATTTAGCTAGAGTATATATCTAACTTTATATAAGGGTTTGCTTACTAATAGAAATATATAGAGTTTCTATATTATTATTATTAACTAATAGAGAGTATAGATTAAAGTGTCTCTATAGTGTTTTCTAAATTATATCTATAAACTGAGTGAATTTATTATAGTCTTTTTTACAGGGGGCTGTATTATAACTATAAACTTAATATTATTTTAGTATAAGGTTACTAGTAGTAATAGCTATATCTCTTATTTAGGTATAGGTTATTATTCTAGATTATAGATAATTAATTCCTCCTTAATAATTATAAGGTTAATAATAATACTTATTTTATAGTAAATAATTTAAGTATTCTAAGCAAAGGTCTTATAATATTCTAGTATATATAATTATAGATATTATAGATTTCTAGTAGTTTTAAAGAATAGCAGTATAGATATAGAGAGAATGGATCTTAAGCTTAAATATAATAATTCTATTAGAATAGATAATTCTATAGTAGCGCTTTTATTATATTAGCTTATTATAGTATTTATAGATATCTTATTTATCTATTATCTCTTATTTTTATTATTTAAGCAGTATTAATAAGTAATAAGTTATATTAATAAAGTTATTATTTATATAATAAATATAGAGGTATATTAAGATCTTTAAGGCAGGATTACTATAAGTAAACCTACCCTTCTTACCTTAATAACCTAGGTAGTATAAAGGTAAGTCCCTTATATACTAGATTATAAACCTAATATAGAAGTTATTACTTTATCTGTTTAAGTAATACTCTTACTAATCTATAGAAGTTAAGTAGTATAATATATAAGATTAACTACTAATTAGTTAAATTCACGCTAGATTAAGGTTTATATAGAACTTAGGGCCCTCTTTATATATATATATATATATATTAAAAGCCTTAAGTTAATATATATCTACTTAGAAGTTTCACTTAAATATATAGATAGTGGTGTTAAACTATATATATATACTTTATAATAGGTTATATAACCTTATATATATCTATCGATTGCAGCACGTATCCTGCCGCTTTGTGGGTTATAGTATTAGCATAACAAAAATATTAATATAGTAAAGAGAAGAGTTAGATACAGTATAAATATTAATTTAAAGATATATATATTTAGAAGAGGTATCTTAAAAGTAGTTAATATAAAGAAATAATATAGATAGTTAATAGAGACAGGCTATATAATATAAAAGGTTAATAACTGCATACCTAACTAAGTTATAGTTATTCTAGAGCCGCTAGCTACTATATAGTAATTTTACCTACTTTATAATAAACCTTCTAACTCCGCGCCTCCTAATAATATATATAGCCTTTAGTTATATAGTTATCTCTTATATAAGAGCCTTAGTAGCCTACTTAGCCCTAATATAATCAGCTCTATTATATATAGTATAGCGTTATCTATACTATTACTATTCTATTAGTCTATTTAGCTAGAGTATATATCTAACTTTATATTAGGGTTTGCTTACTAATAGAAATATATAGAGTTTCTATATTATTATCCTTAACTAGTAAAGAGTATAGATTAAAGTGCCTCTATAGTGTTTTCTAAATTATATCTATAAACTAGGTAAATTTATTATAGTCTTTTTTATAGAGAGCTATATTATAACTATAAACTTAATAGTTATTCTAGCACTAAGCTATAGATCTTAATAGAGGTTAGGATCTAACCTATTAGGTAATATAGATAATTATTTCTATAATTAAACTATTACTTAATATTTTAAGTTTATTATACTTAGAGCCTTTTCTAAGGTATATATAGTAGCTACTTACTAGCTAACCTTTTACTAATTATATAACTATATATATATACCTAATTCTTATTTCCTTATACTATTTTATATTTTTAATAATAATAAGTATACTTTATATATACTTAGTATATTTATATATATTATATAGTTTTAATATCTTAGACAATTTATCATAAATTAATAAAGAAAAAAAGAAAATAATAAACTTCTACTTATAGTAATAAAGCTTTTTATTAAGTTTATAGTTATAACACAGCCCCCCCTATAAAAAAGACTATAGTAAGTTTACTTAGTTTATAGATATAATTTAGGAAACACTATAGAGATACTTTAATCTATACTCTTTAGCCTCTGGCCACTGCATAGTGATTTTACCTGCTTTGCAACAGACCTTCTAACTCCGCGCCGCGCCTCCTGACAATACACACAGCCTTCGGTCACGTGGTTATCTCTCGTGTGCACCTTGCTGGAAGGTTAACCTTTGGGCGAGGAGTTATTAGATGTCTTATGTGGTGGCGTTCACCTTGCTGGAAGGTTTACCTTTTAGGCGTTTTTGCCACGAGAGCCTCAGTGGCCTACTTGGCCCTGATATGATCAGCCCTGTTACGTGCAGCGCAGCGTTGCCTGTGCTGTTACTGTTCTGCTAGTCTATTTAGCCAGAGCATATGTCCGACTTTGTGTAATAGTTTGCTTGCTAGCAGGAATATACTAGGTTCCTATATTATTATCCTTAACTAGTAGAGGGTATAGGTTAAAGTACCTCTATAGTATTTCCTAAATTATACCTATAAACTAGGTGAATTTATTATAGTCTTTTTTGTGGGGAGCTGCGTTATAACTATAAACTTAATCTATACTCTTTATAATTAAATACTAATATAGAAACTCTATATATTTCTATTAGTAAGTAAACTCTTATATAAAGTTAGATATATATTCTAGCTAAATAGACTAGCAAAATAGTAATAATATAGATAATACTATACTATATATAATAGAGCTAATTATATTAAAGCTAAGTAGGCTACTAAGGCTTTTATAGCTTAGAAATACCTTTACTAAATCTTTTAGTAAGATACTATAAAAAATACCTAAAAGGTAAACCTTTTAGTAAGGTACTATAAATACTACTATATAAGAGATAACTCCTTAACCTCCTAAGAGGTTTTTATAACTAGAAGCATAAAAAGCTCTACTGCTATAAGTAGGGCTTTATATCTATCTCTCTGCCTTATTCTTATTAATCTATAATAAGTTCTCTAAGATATTAGCACTAGACCTAGTATATTAGTGATAGAGATAGTGTTAGCAGCGCAGGTGATAGGCAAGAGGATAAGTTAATAGATATTATTATTAAACTGTAAAGTTAAGGATTATAAGGCTATAGATAGGTATATATAAGTGCAGCTGTGGTTAGGATAGGTAGTTAGTAAGATCACGTGACTAAAGACTATATATATTATCAGGAGGCGCGGAGTTAGAAGTTCTATTGTAAAGTAGGTAAAATCACTATATAGTAGCTAGAGGCTATAAAGCTTTTTATACTTCTAGCTAGAAGAATGTCTTTAAAAAAACCTTCTTAGTTAAGAAGTTATCTCTTATATAATAGTATTTATAGTACTTTACTAAAAAGTTAACTTTTTAAGTATTTCTAAGCTATAAAAGCCTTAATAGCTTATTTAACTTTAATATAATTAGCTTATATTATATTTAGTATAGCGTTATTTACTTATACTATTACTATTCTATTAATCTACTTAGTTAAAGTATATATCTAACTTTATAACATTTAGAAACTTTACTTACTAATAGAAATATATAGAGTTTCTATATTATTATCTTTAATTAATATAGAGCATAAATTGAAGTATTTATATAGTATTTCTTAAATTATATTATAAACTAAGTAAATTTATTATAGTCTTTTTATAGTGGGGCTATATTATAACTATAAACTTAATTTATAAAAAAGAAGCTCTATATAGCTTTAACTTAATAGTAAAATAGATTTAAAAATATAAAAAAGCTTATAGTAAGTTTAGAAAGTATAAAGTATAAATTATAGTAAGAAGCTTTTAATAAATCTCTAAGTATAATCTTACTTAAATATATACTTTAATATTTTATATAATATTATAATAAATCTTATAAGCTTATATATAATTAAAAAGATATTTTATATAATAATAGAACTTTATTAATATATATTTAAATAGAGAGCTTAAAGAAGTAATTTATATAAGAATATTCTCTCTAATTAAGGAGTTTATTATAAATTTATAATATACTAACTTAGCAGCTTTATATAGTTATAAAGCAAATTAATAGGAAGTTATTAAACTCTATAAAGCTTTATATAAGCTATAATAGAGCAGGAGATAATAATAGAAGAAGTTTAAGAGCATTTAGTATCTATACTATAGGTTAGTCTAAAGATAGCTTTGCTTATATCTATAATTAATACGCTCTTTTGATCCTTATTGTTACACTTATTAAAGTCAAGGCCCCGGTTAATTGCAATACATCCGCTACACTCAGCTAGTGAGCGTCTAGCCCAGTAGCAGAAAAGAAAACTAGCAGAAGAGAACACTTACCGCTTAGGACGCAGAAAACACTTCATCTGTGTCCAACTCACAACAAAACGGCCATCATACCAGTGCCTTATTCCGGGCACAATGGCTTCAGCACTTCTTAAGCACTTTCATCGATCTCGATCTGTGTAACGAGCACCTCTGTCCCTCAATGCTCCTGTCCACGCCGGCGCATCAATTTCCACCACCGTGCGGCAGCTCGCCTTAGTACTTTTCACTCTTTGCCACATCCTCATGTCTCAACAACCAGTTTCGAGGCGTTCAAAGTCTAGTAGGTTCATTCGCGATATGGCTCGAGAGCCTCACTTCTACTTACTGTTACTAAGTCAAACATTAGCGCGTCATTTTTTTGCTGGATTGGGCTCTGGAGTCGCCTCTGCCGTGCTCCTTCAACCATTAGATCTCCTCAAAACCCGAGTGCAGCAGTCCGGTCATCGGTCCCTGAGATCCTACCTGCGGGAAGTTGCCTCTTCTTCAAGCAAAATACAGACGCTCTGGCGCGGCACAGTTCCCTCGGCTCTCAGGACAGGCTTCGGCTCAGCTCTATACTTCACCTCACTCAACTCCATTCGACAACATGTCGCCCAGTCGCGTCTTCTCGGCCAGGTCACCAGCCGGGCCGCTCACTCCTCGTCACTGCCGACGCTTACCCCATCGGCCAACCTCGTCTCTGGTGCTGTCGCGAGAACGTTTGCCGGCTTCGTCTTGATGCCGTTGACGGTCATCAAAGTGCGATACGAATCCAATCTGTATTCTTACAAATCAATTGTTGGTGCCTCTACCGACATCTACAGAAGCCACGGTCTTCGGGGCTTCTTCGCCGGCTTCGGAGCAACCGCCGTACGCGACGCACCCTACGCCGGCATCTATGTCTTATTCTACGAGCTGCTCAAGAAGCAGCTGAGCGCCGTTTCGATCCGAAACCAGGCGGGACAGAGCTCAATTACAACTTCGCACGCAACTCTCGTCAACTTCAGCTCGGCTATCATGGCTGCCGCCGCTTGCTCCGTCATTTCCAATCCTTTCGACGCGATTAAGACGCGAATCCAGCTCCAGCCCTCCGTTTACCGGAACATGTACCGGGCTTGCTGCAAGATGGTCACCGAGGAGGGCGTTCGTTCACTATTGGACGGAGTCACACTACGCATGAGCAGAAAAGCCCTGAGCTCTGCGTTGGCCTGGACAGTATACGAAGAATTGATTAGAAGAGCTGAGCGTTCCTGGTCCCCCAACTTAAAGACGAGAGCAGAGCCGTAGCATTGTCTGTTATGCTCAGATATCCTCAAGAAAACTCATCTCAGTCCCTCTGAAAAAGCCAATCGCATCCTGGACGCCCTCTGATGTCTTGCACCGATAACGCCGCGGATTGCTAATCGGCATTGTTGATTCTAGCCCCACTTCCTTTTTCTTTTTCCCTCCCCGGACGTCTCGGATCAAGCCGGCTTCGCTCCCGCGAGGTACATGAGCAAAGCCGGAGACTTGCTCCTCTTGCGGTCGCTCTTCTTCCTGACCCACTCGAATTCGGGTTCGTGCCGGCGAGATTTCTTGTCTTCAACCTCCAGCACCAATCTGGACGAACGCTTCTCGCGAAGCGTCCTGGTGTGTCTCCAAAGAGTGTCCTGCTCCCATTCGGGGACCCATCGCTTGATCAATACGTACTCGGGGTCCTGGGTCTTGTCAGTAAATGGCTTGGAGAAGATGCTGGATGTCCACGTACGGTATCCAGTTCCCATTCAACGTGATATGTCCTAAGCGTCTCGATAGAAAGATGCTTTCGGGCCATGCGGGTATAGGTCGGGCGTTCAGCAGGAACAAGGGCGTGCACATGCTGCTCGTGAACATGGACAGGGGGAGGAGCGGGGTTTTGCTTCGGCTTTGGCTGGGGGATCTTCTCTTTCTTTAGGATGGCCGCGATCGCCTTCTCATCCAGGCCGGATTTGATCAGGTCTTCCCGCAGACGCCTTTGGTATTCCTTGTCGCGTTCCTCCTTTTCCTGCTTCTCCTTCGCAAGACGGTCAAGCTCTTTCTGACGCTCCTCCTGGAGTCGCCTCTGAAACTCTTTTTCGCGCTCTTCCTTTTCCTTCTTCTCTTTCGCCAGACGCTCGGCCTCCCTTCTCTTGTATCGCTCAACCGCGTCGGCGGCTTCCTTCTCCCGCTGCTTGGCCTCTAAGGCCTCGCGCAATTCCTCCTGGTACTTTTCCTGTTCAATCTGTGTCTTAAAGCGTTTTTGCTCCAAGGCACGAGCATCGCGGATCCGAATCTCGTCCAAGTCACGCTTGGCGAGCTGGAGCTCGGCTGCCTCTTGGTACTGCTTCTGGACCCGGCGTTCTTCCTTCTCTCGCTCCGAGTTCAGCCTGAGCTCCTGGAGCTCTTGACGAGCGCGCTCGGCTTCGTACTCATCACGACTCATCATGTGAGAGGAAGATGTTGAGCGAGAATGCGAGGCGGAATGGCGAGAGTGAGAGCGATGATGAGAACGATACTGCTGGTGGCGGTCATCTTCTTCATCTGAAGAGTACTCGTTATAGATACGGTTGTTGATGATGACGGGAGCATGAGGCTGCGACGGAGCGGTACTGGCAGGAGGGGAACGACGTTCTCGAGAGCGGGATCGAGTTCGCGTAGCTATGACGGTACGCTCAGGAGCCAGATAACTGTGCTGGGCTCCCGTTGGATAGTAGCTGCGAGGCCTCGGTCTGGCCTCTACATAGTGAACGGATGAGGGCGACGGCGCACGACGGCGCGCGACGTGGATGTCGAGATCCTCATCGTCCGAGTAGTAGCTCATGGCGACGAAAACGAAGCGAGAATCCACGAAACACCGTCACTAGAACGAAGGAGTGGGAAGTAACGGATGAGAGCGAGAGAAACGGTGGTCATGGTAAGCAAGAAGAGGGGAGAGTAAGATAAGAGCCTCTGGGCCGGGCGGGTGAAAGTTGGTGGCCCTTTATGCTTTCCCTAGCTTAGGGCATGGGGGCCGACGAGATCCCTCGCGCGACATGGTGGCCGGCTTACATGGCTCGAAAGGAGTGGCTGGGTTGGTCAGTTTGCGCGATGTTAGGGCGTCGAAGACGGGAGGATGGGAGGGGTCAAGGGAAGGGGGTCCAGGGTGCTTTAGGTAGATACTTAGTAGCCAGTGAGGGAAAGAGGAGAGGGGAGGGGATTCCTTACCTAGCAAGGTACCAAAACTTGGGACCTGAGAGTTGATGATGGTACAGGGCCAACATCCATACGTGCCTTAATCCAGTCATAAGGTACCTCGAGGCTGTTGCAATACACCCGGAGACTGATGGAAAGAAAGAAGGAAGGAAGGAAGGAAAGAGAGAGAGAGAGCGACTATCACTAGTTACCAGTGTCCACAGAGTACGGATACCTACTCCTTTTTACGGGGCCGGCAGGCTGACATTTGAAGCCTGCAATGGCGGATTTGGTTCATCCGCTGTCGCTCGCTAAATCCGCCATGCTTTTCCACAATGGTGCACCCCCTCCTCCAGCTAGCCCATTGGTATACTAGCTTCCTGCTGTACAGGGCTGCACGGCTGCTGACGGTGTGGATCCAAGTGCCACGCACGGGTGGCTTGAGCTTTTTGGGGGCCGGGACGCCGTGGATCCATTCTTTTTCTCCGTCGGCGCCGGATATAACTGGGCCTCAGATCCCATGAACTGTATGACAATGCATATTGGAATCAATGAGCGGTCATCATCCAGCCTGCCTGATCTGTCCGATTGAGACGGTCATGTCCCGACGGAAACACGTTGCCTTCTCTAAGTTATCTATTAAGAAGGTACGGAAGCTAGCCGCCGTGCGCCCAGTCTTATCTTCTTGGACGATTCCACCACTTTTTGCTGCAGGTGGCTTCACGTAGTCGGTCGGTAGGTACCATTATATCTGCCGGCGTTTTCTTACCTTACCTAAGGTACCTTACCTTAAGTAGCCAAGGCAGCAGAGCATGCGCATGCGCAACACATATAGGACAGTGCCCGTCGAAAGACATTACAACCTGCAGCGCTATGCCACTGTAACCATTGACTTTACCTGACAGCGCCAGCCCGGCTCGCGTACCCATTTACAGCATCTGCCTCTCAGGGGCTGTGATTCAGCTTGCTGCCTTGGTACCATCTGTGTAATTTGGCTATGCGTGTAACGATAGCTTTCTGACGTATCGACCCGTCCTCTTGACTTATGCTAAATGTCGTCTAGTTTTACTGGATTCTTGAAATCTCTTAGCCTTAAGCATAGATTATGAGAAACGCGTTGCGCCTCTGTCAAACATATCACCGCACAGGAAGGCGGACTGGACCCTCCTTCAGGAGGTATATATTATTTTAAGTATATATTTTAGAAACTTTATGCACTAACCTAGCTTTCTTTATACTCTATATATCTATACTTATCTACCCCTCTTTTTATCTCTTTATTAATTATTCTCTTTTATCTTAAGAGTAATAATTACTATATTAACTTATATAAAAACTTATTAATTAATAAACCTTAGAAATATTAAATTAATAAGTTTTATAATCTTAAAGTATTTAAAATATTTCTTAATAGAAATATTATATTTCTCTTAGTTATTAAGAAGCTTTATCTTAAATACTTTATATATTTCCTTAAACTTAGTTTTATAAAACTTAAAATAGAGAAAACTATTTTTAAGCTTTAGGATTTAAACTATAAAGAAATATAGTATTACTTAGTATTCTTTCTAAGTTATCTTAAGTAGCTTATTATTTATAAACTAGTTAATATATTTCTTTAACTTATCTTAATTCTAAAAGTTATAAATAGTTTTCTCCTCTATATTAATAAGTTATATTATATAGATAATACTCTTTATAAATATTAATATTCTATTTATTTTAGTAGATAGAAAAGAAGTATATAGAGATAAAGCTAATCTATAGTAAACTACTAAACTAACTTTACTATTATATATTTTATATATTAACTTCTAAGGTTCTTAAAATCTCTACTATAAAGCTATTAAGGTTAATAATATTTTTTTATAAATATAAAAATATAGAAAGTAGTAGTAGCTTTCTAGATATTATATAAAGTATATTATATATAGTAGAGTATATAATATAGATTAAATTTATATAAGAAAGTGTAATTACTCAAGTGGGTGGCAAAAGGCACTAGAAGAAGGCGGACTGGACAGTAGACTGAAATGAAAATTTCAAAATTTCATGCGCAAATGAACGTAGCAGCCACAAACGTCCAATGTTTCACTCCATCTCTCACTGGTGACCCAATAAGATTGGGTTGCGTATTGGCGTGATGTCTTTTAGGAAACCGCGAGGGGTCACTCTCATTGGCGCAACTTGCCCATCGATGGTCGTTGGCTCGGCTCGTCCTAAAACAGTCGCTCTTCCCGGTGCCCTTTCTAACCCTTCTCGAAGCCCGTAATGAACACACGCCTATTCCCCCAATAAATGGCACGGGGCCAATGCCAGATCGACGGGTTTCGTTACCGGAACCGTTCTCTCAGCCCTGAACGGGCTGGCCACGGGCTGGCCACGGGCTGCTATCTGCAAATGCGAAGCCGTCTTACTCTCATGCATTTCTACCCATAAAGAAGCAGCCCATAACACTCACTCTCGTGGTGTTTAGCTCAATGTCTCGTCCATACCTGCAAACTCCGTGCCATTCCTGACATCTTCGACCCCCAGAAGCCAACTTTTTCTCCTTATGCAAGTTCGTGACGAAAACGTGATACAGAGCGGACCCCATCACGACTGCGCCTTCAGCATCTGATCAATGTGCTGTCGGCTGTTCTTGAACGTTGTCTCAAGGTAATGCAGCTTTTGGCTCAGCTTCTCAACCTCACCTTCCTTCTCCTTGATCTGGCCCTCAAGATTTCCCGTTAGCTTGGGGGTCGGCATCGAGACGAACCTTTTCGTCCCCCCCCGAAACAGCCACGGTCAGCGATAGATCAAAATCTGCCGCGTCATTTTCGACTCACATCTTGCCGACGCCCTCATAGACGCTCGAATTGGGAGGGAGGGTCGCCACCTCATCCAGTGTCAGGCGAACCATGCGCATTTCTCGTTGCTTCGCCGTCATTTGTGTGCGAGCCTGGCCGATTTGCTGCTGGGCAGCGATGGCTTGGCTCTCGATCTCACGGATCAACTGAGGAGACATGAGCTCAATTCAGATTTTCTCGGGAGATGACTAACCTTCTCGAGTGCTTGATTCGGAATCGACATTATGGCTAGTCGGGCGGGGGGCAGCCGTGATGGTGAGCTCAGCGTCACTTTTGTGGGTATGCTGAGGTGAGGTGATGATTTTTGTTTGCTGTTAAGTACGGTAGGCAGCATGAACTGCTATATGGTTTGTGCGCTGTCGTATTAGGTAATCGCACCTTCACATCCGAAGTCGCCTAACGACCTGTGTTTAAAAAAGATATCTGTGTGGCAAGAATATCTCTAAAATTCAGGGTCCTATATATATCCCTTCTACCTCATATTCTATGGGAGGAACATACTCCAAAAAAGATCAGCTTTTAGAATTTATGCGAGTATATTGTGGGCTAAAGTAATACGCTAACGTTTTTTATCCCTGTGGAGGTAGAGGTAGTGAGCTTCTATGGAAAACGCTGCCCAGAACTCTTATTTCAAACCCCGGCTTGCCAAAAAAAAATCCCTCACGATGTCTCAAAACATGATACGTCTAGTTGCCCATCCAACGTACGACAAAGGGTATCTTGGGAGTATCTAAATTTGGTTTGCCAGCGGAAGTGGCTGCTCAGTCCATAGGCCGGGTCGGTAGATATTGTGCAATCACAATCACAGCTTATGCTTATCCCAGCCTCAATTGAGATAGGCCGGTACCGATCAGCTTCCGGGTTTGGGGCCACTGTCGGTCTCCGGCCCGATGATGCTCGCGCAGCTACCGCAACACACCGACCGATTGTCCAGAGATGCACCTGGAACAGGCTTCAGTCGGTCTTCTTCGCCTTCACGACGACGGGAATCGAAGTTAAGGATCTCGGCCACACTAGCCTGTACTCATCCTCCCGACCCTCGAGGCATCTGCGAAGCCAGATGCCCCATGTGATGTAGTAATACGCTGGTGTCCAACATTAGCTCAAGTCCTGTTACTCTGCTTGACTGGTAGTGTGTAGTTCTCAGTGACTCGTACCTCCGAGGCCCGTCATCAGATGCCACCAAGCGTGACCTTCGAGCAGTGCGCCCCATGGCAAGCCAACTTGCCGTCTCAACCTCCTGATTTGGCTGCAAAACGCGTTGTCCAGGTTCCAGATGAGAAAGCCGGCAAGGAAAACGCCGAGTCCTATCCGCCTACATCAGTATCACGTGGGACACAAAGGATTCTTCCCGATCACTCACCGGTGCCAACCATGATCCACATCGTCTTGAGAACCCCGTTGGCTTTGGCCCCATTGCGTTTTATGAGAATTGGTCTCAGCTGCGTCTCCATCACGTACAAGCTACGAAGGACAACCTGTAGAAAGTGAGTGGCCCCGCAAGGTCGAGTAGGTATAACCGTGATGAGATGGGCTCACCGTTGCAGTCAGTGCCGCATAGCAGACTTGATGGAAGACGGGGTCTTTGGTGATATGATAATAGGACTGATTGGGTTCGCCATTAGCCCGAGTTCACTTGCTCCTAAAAATGTTGACTTGACATCCAAAAGGTCCCAGGTTCAATATCTCGGCGACACATACCGTGATGAACCCAGCGAGCAGAACCAACCCGCTGCCCAGGAGCACAGAAAACCGGTTCGATCTCGAGTACGCGAAAGTTGCGAAGACCATGAACAAGGTGGTGTATATCATGGATAGTTCATCAATAAGCTGCATGGGATCTGGGACATGTAAGTGCGCCCTTTGTCATTGTCATGGAAGAGCATGGTGCTTCTTACACTTGAGAGAAGTATGGAAAGCAGTGGACCCCAGGCCGACGATGATATATCCCATGTACGCAACGAGAAAAATTCGTGGATGGCCTTGAGAAATACAGTTGCGTATACCTTTCGACCCGAGCCACATGAACAGGAGATTCGTGAAGGTCTTGAGCGCAGGTCACTATGTTAGCACACTTTCTGGGCGCAAAGAACTTGAGAACTTCTGGAGTCAACTCACATTACAGACTTCGGCACAGTAGTAGGAAACTACATAATCCTTGGAAGAGGTGAGCAAGAGTCGGAAGCGAATTTGGGACGGTACGCTTTGCCGGTGCGAGAACCGGAGAACCGCCTCACCTCTTCACAAAAGTTCAGCGTCGACGTCTTTTCTCCCCAGTACCCATCCGGAAGGCCGTCATTGTATGCCAAGCGCAGCGCCTGGAACAAAGGTGCCGCGGTCATCGTTCGATTCATCGATGGGGGTTTGCCCAACAGAGTCGAGCGAGGGTGAGTAGGAGGAATCGGAGAGCCCTAACAGGATAGACTTGAACGGGCGCCCCACTACAGGAGACTTGCGATCGCGAGCAGTCTCGTAAGTTTCGAGATCCGGGTCAAAGTGTCGAGTTGGAAAATCTGAGGGTGGTTGAGCTGCTGCTGGGTAGGTGAGTGCAGGACCAAAGCCAACCGAACGACTTCCGGAAAAGGCCGCGTCAAGACCGGACGAGAACGTGATTTAGACTAGACGCTGTCTTTACTATCCTCGTTGGATCGCAGGTCTTGTTACTCGACAAATTTCAAGCTCACTAAGGTAGGTTGCGCAAAAAGAGTAAGCGAGAACGGAAAGGCTTGGGTAGACAAGACAAAAAGCAGGGCCGAGGTGTAGCAACCCGGACCGTCCGGAAGTAATGCTACTATTCGATGGCGTTGCCCACCTCAGGGTCTGATGCAAGCTTGGGAGGTCAATAGCTACTCACTCGATATGTCTAGGCGAGGAAAGGAAGGTAAGACGTGGAAGAGTAAAGTCAAAAGGTCTTCAGACGTGCGTAGAGGGATGTCACGTAAAAGAGGCTTTCGGGCATTGCCTCCGGAACGGACAGCTCAGGTTGCGGAAATTTTCATCGAGTAACGTGGTCTACTAAGAATGAGTGACCGAGGTGCACGCAGGTTCAGCAAAGTTACTCGAGTCTCTAGCAAGAAAGCGTACGGTACCTGCAAACAAGGTATGTGGTGTGAGAAAGTGTAATTACCCAAGTGGGTGGCAAAAGGCACTAGAAGGTATGTACCTGTCTGATCCAGAGGTTGACGGCAAGGGACTCCGAGCCACGTCCGCTCTGGTGGGTTTCGCACGTCGCAGGCACGACTCGGGCCACCAGCAGCAACAGCATTGTGCGACGAGTGCGGGTTCCGACGGGAGGTTAATAAGGTGACGTAGCTGCAGCGGTACTGGCAGCGACGTGTTGTCGGAGCGTCAAGATTATGTAAGACACCTGAATGTTTGAGCGAAGAGACCCAGTATTCGTTGTCTACCGGGTACCTTAAGGACCCCAGTATGCATTTATCCACGCGCTTTTGGCTTCAGTGGCCCCTAGCTCGAGGCTGTCGAACCTCCCTGCATACTGTACCTAGTGAAGTAGGTAAGTAAGGTCAGAGGGACCTTCAGGTGCCTAAGGTACTTGCCTTACATCCATGTTAGCGATCTGGAGTTCTTGATTATCGCCAGCCGCGGTAGGTACCTAAGGTACTAAGGACCCTAAGGTACCTCGCTGCCACTGTCTCCACCTGTCCAATGTTCCACGTCAGATTCATCCGCATTGTATACACCCCAAACTGCTGTTGCTTCGATTCCCTTACATGCCACGTTCCTTACACTTGAGCTGCGTTCTGAATTATCTATCTGTTTGCTTGCTGAGCTGGTTTGCTTCTTGCAAGTCGAACTTCTACCATCGACACTTGTTCTCTCTCTTCGCAATTTGCGACTGCAGGTGTCGTTGCCGCCTTGGCCTTGCCTGTCTAACACCATCAGTACTCAGTAATCCATACTCTCCCCAATTGGCCATCTGCCGGCCCGTACGCGCAATCCGAAATGTCCATGCCCGCCGCATCTCGCAACGGCCAGCAGGCATAGACAGTTTACCTCCATCTCGCTGTGATATCTTTACATCAGCCCAAAGATTCCAGCATGGCAACTCCTCCCAAGTCGTCACGATGGGGGTCCTTTCTCCAACAGGCTGTTGCTGGCGTTGAGGCTCGTCTTGACAACATTCTCGCCGAGGGCGAGAATGGCCCGACCCCACCACAGACTCAAGCGGCTCAGCGGGCCGCAACTCCTGCCAAAGAACAATCACAAGTTGGTGAGCCACGCCCTCTCGTTCTATACCTCCGGTTGCCGTTTCGTCGTTTCCTTGCTGCTCCTTTGCCCGGCTTGGTCTCAACCCTAACACTAAATTGCTGACTACCTCGCGTACTAGTTCCTCCTCGAACCTCGACCAGCAGCCGCGCCAATGATCGCCTACAAGAACGTTTAGCCAAGGCTATGGCTGCCAAAAATGCCCAAGCCCCCGACGCTCGAAGCACCACTTCAGAATCTCACAGCCCAAGACCGAGCGCCGACGGCAGCCGTCCCGGTGCCATATCTCCCCCAAGTGAAGCCGCGGCCGCCCCGCGAGCTTCCACGTCCGATGTTGATGTGGCATCGGGGACGGCTCTGCCCGCTATGAAGCAGCCCAATATTGCTTCGGTGCAACAATCTGGAGATGGTTCTTGTCCGCCGAGCACAGTACCGAGAGAAGTAACGAAACACTCCGAACATCTAGCCTCAAACCCCTCCTCCTCCATCAAGTCTCCTGAGCTATCTTTGCTTGAGAACAACGCAACAGGGACACCAGCCAAGCTTCGTCACGACTGTGACCAATGCAACGCCCTGGAAGCCCAGTTCGAGGCCTTGGAAGCCAGGTACGAACAGGCACTCAAGGAGCAACAAGAGGAGATACATCGTCATGTTGAACAGTTCGAGGCGTTGCAGGCAAAGGTGCAGTTCCTATCAAAGGAGGCAACCGATGCCGCGAGGCGGTCTGCAGCCGCAGCTCCGGCTGGAAGTGATGAGCGAAAACTCGCGGAAAGGAACGAGAAGATCGCATTGCTCATGGAAGAAGGGAGGAGCTTGGCTGCCACAGAACAGAAACATCGGGCTATCATCAGGAAACTCAGGGCACAGATCGCAGCCGATGAAAAGGTGCTGGGGGATCTTCGAACTCGCCACGAAAAGGCGCTAGCCGAGATGGAAGTGTCACGTACGCGAGATAATCGAGTGGAGGAGTTGGAGGGAGTGAACCAGGAGCTGCGAATCCGGTCCAACGGCATGCAGGACGAGCTGAATGCCTTGCGCGCAGAGGCAGCTGCTGACAAGTCCACGATTAACAAGTTGCGGGAAGATCTTCGCAAGGCCACGGACCAAGCCAACTCAGCCGTAGCAAAAGCCAACGAGGAGGCTTTGGCAGTCGCAAAACGTCGAGCAAAGGATCTTGAGGACAGCGTTGCTGCCCTCCAGGTAGAGAAGAGTTTGCTCGCTGACCGGGCAAAGGCAACCGCCGCTGAGGCAGAGGGAAAATCCGCGCGAGCGGCAGAACGCGCTCTTATCATGGAGATGGAGCTGAAGTCTGAAATCCAAGCAATGGAGGGGAAGCTAGAGGCCATGCGTACTCTAGCGGAAGAAGCATCCTCTGGCGCCGTGGGAGATTACCAGGCCAAGCTGCTGCGCCAAGTTGAAACACTCCAAACCCAACACGCTATTGCCTCGGAGAATTGGCAGGGTATTGAAGCAAGCCTACTTGCTCGCCTGGGTAACTTGGAGCGGGAGCGGGACGATGCCTTGCGCAGGGAGTCGGAAATGAGGAAGAAAGCCAGAGAAACCGTAAGACTCTGCTCCGATCTCGACAAGAAGAGAAGACGTCGCATTTCCGTTGTTTGTCGACGCTAACAAGCTTTTCAGGCTACCAAATGCAAGCGGCAGGATGAGGAGCTGCAAGAGTTAACGAGCAAATTTCCCAACTACCAACGGGATATTGAGGCATACAAGTCCCGTGTGGAGACGCTGCAAAAGCGTGCAGAGGATGCCGAGTATGCACTGACGCAAGCCAAGTCCGACCTCGAGAAACAACAAATGGTTTGGAAAGCAGAGAAGACGGAATCAGATCGTCGACCCTGGCTAGAGGATCACGTTTCAAGCACCATGTCGAGGATGCAGAGCCGACCAGACTCGCCCTTACTTTCTGTACCAACGCACACTCTAAGCAATGACCTGCTTCTGCTTCAAGGCGGCTCCGGAAAGGGTCGCAAGATTTCAACTCCCACGAGTGCTACGGACGGCATCCAGGATGGCTTTTCTCCAGGAAGAAGACTCTCGAGCCAGCCACCGTCGAGACCGTCAGGCCTGACCAGTGCTCCTAGTCTACCCGGCGCAACGTCCCTCACGTCCTTTGAACTACCTCCAGACTCCCTGCCTACACCGACGTCGCATGCGGGCGAGAAGGATGACATGTTCGGTTGTGTGGAGACCACATCCTCGCCACGGCAAATAATGCAGGATATGGTTTCCGTATCGACCGTGGCGGCAGGCCCTAGCGTACAGCTGGTGGAGAGGATGAGCGCGGCCATTCGTCGGCTGGAGGCTGAAAAGGTCACTTCCCGCGAGGAACTCGCAAGAATATCAGGACAGAGAGATGAAGCAAGAGCTGAAATCGTTGCTCTTATGAAAGAGATGGAGTCCGGTAAGACAGCTTCGGAGCGTGTCGCCGATTTGGAGGCCGAGGTCGAGGACATCAATGCCAGGTACCAGACCACACTAGAGCTACTTGGAGAGAAGAGCGAGCTGGTTGAGGAACTCCGTGCCGATGTGCAGGACGTCAAAGCCATGTACCGCGATCTGGTGGAGCGCACGGTCAGGTGACGGGTGTAGACGGTGTTCAGGAGCTGAAGATACAGCAATAACCTTGCCAGACTTAAGGGATACCATCTGGGAGCATTCGTACGCCTCCCAGCCACGTAAAATACCAGCTGTTTATATAGTGGAAGTTGTCATCTGCCTGGTTCAGAGATCTATGCCTTCCTCCTCGGCAGCTCGCTCGATGTACCGACGGACCTGAGTAGTACATTAGTTAGTATCAAGCATGAGGAAGACACAGGAAGAGCGCCCTGTAATTCCCAGCATACCTCCTTGTCTGGGGCCAGATCCAGAGCCAAGCAGCCATCATTGTCCTTCTTGTCGAATTCAGCGCCGGCTTTCAGCAACGCCAAAGCCGTGTCACCTAGAAACCCCAGATGTAAGTCATGTTGACGGATCGGAACGCAGGAATTCGCGTACCGTGCCCTTCAGCGACCGCATGGTGGAGAGCAGTGTAGCCGGAGGTGTCACTGGCGTTTAGTGGGCTCTTATTGTTGATGAGCAGCGTCACCATAGGGACCGATCCGACAGCAGCGGCCCGATGAATGGGATATTGGCCGAGTTTGTCGCGAACTCTGGTCGGCGCAGGAGGGTCATGGCCGAGAAGCATCTTGGCAATATCCAGGCTGTTCTTAGATGCGACGAAGTGGAGGACATTCTGGATAGAGAAGTTCAGCATGCTTTGCTTGAAGTTGCCCGGCGGCGCAACCAACCTGACCATTGTGATCTAGACAGAATGTTAGCGCGCTGCGGTAAAGATCCCGCGTTGGTCTTCTTACTCTTCGAGTTGACATCAGCCCCTTTCTGCAAAAGGAGTTTGACGAGATTTTCGCCCTCCTTGATACTAGCAGCAATCATCAGCGGGGTCCAGCCGCTGCCATCCTGGAAGAAATCAGTTAGCAACTCGAATTGAACTTTGGTAGTGACGACTGCCGTTTGATAATACAGCCGCGAGCAATGTCATGTACCTGAATATCCGGGTCGAAGCTGCGTAGCTGTGCGAGGAGTATAACGATTTCTATGCTATTAGACGATGAAGCCCAGTGAATAGGCAGTCTGCCATCATCATCTTCTCTGGCGGCAAGCTTCGGCTCCGTCTATAATCGATCAGCCAAATCATGGAAATGTTGGTCGGGCCTGTTACGTGATACCTTGATGAGTGTCTCTGCAACTGAGACTGTGAAACACTTAGCAAATTGCGATTTCTATGTCGCATCTAGGCGCAAGCTTACCCTTGCCCTCACGAGCTGCTGTATGGAGTGGAAATCGGTCTTGAGACTCGTTCATGATGCACGAACTGGGGTCGGGAAGGAACCTGCTACTTTGCCCGGACAAGCAAGGAGAACTGTAATAGCACGATACGTAATTCAAGTATGAGGATAGTAGCGGCGAATTCTCCTGAAAATGACGGCGAAGTGAGGTGTTGTATTGTGATGTGTAAGGAGTAGTTGAAGGGCGACTAATGTAGGGGTGCGGGGACCTTTCCAGGTCAGCTTGCAGGTAGTAGTGTAGCCGTGTGTGGGAGGTACCTGAAGCCCAGAGGAGCCATGGGCTGCCTAAGGTACCTTCCATGTTACGTACCTTATCTAGGCCCCACCCGCCCAGAGGCTACCTAAGGTAATTAGCTGGCCCATGCGCAGCAACGCCCTTCGTGAAGCTGGACCAAATGTCGAAAGGCTGAGATTTCTCTTTGGAGCTGGCGTCTCATGATTATCATACCGTCACGCGCAAAATCCGTCGTCGAGCTCAGCGTCCGCTTGTATCTCACATCATTTGTTCGACAAAATGGAATCTGACATGTCCGGCGCGAAACCCTCTCCAGACGCCTTCCTAGGAGCGCTGCTAAATGGCAACCGGAAGATCACCAAGGCCATCTACTCAGATTCGCCCAATGCGCCGGGGAGAAAGCGGCAAAGATCCGAATATGTCGAAACGATAAGCGAGACGAAAGAAAAAGTCGACCTTGATCGCCGCTTCAAGCTTGAGTACTCCGACGTCCAACAGCTCCCGCCATCCCTGGCCGCTAAACAGCCACCTCCGAACAAACCGCGAAGACTCAAACCGCAATCGAACGCTGACCAAGCTCTCGTGCGCCAAAAGCCTGCCCTGAAGCTTCTCGAGGGTCCGAATAGCTCCGCCGCTGCCGGAAAAGACACACAGTTAGCTACCGCCAGCGCGGCCCAGGCCAAGGGCCACGCTCCAGAATCCACGAGCCTGGCGCGCATGGGCACATCATCCTCACAAATCGGCAGGCCCGAGTGGCATGCTCCTTGGAAGCTCATGAGAGTCATCTCGGGTCACTTAGGATGGGTGCGAAGTTTGGCTGTCGAGCCTGGAAACAAGTGGTTCGCCAGCGGTGCCGGAGACAGGACAATCAAGATCTGGGATCTCGCGACTGGGTCGCTTCGCCTTACTTTGACTGGCCATATATCCACAGTCCGTGGCCTCGCCGTGAGCCCGCGTCACCCATATCTATTCTCGTGTGGCGAGGATAAGATGGTTAAGTGCTGGGATCTAGAGACGAACAAGGTTATCCGTCACTACCATGGACACCTGAGTGGCGTGTACACTCTTTCGCTCCACCCGACATTGGATGTTCTGGTCACCGGAGGTCGCGATGGCGTTGCAAGAGTATGGGACATGCGGACGCGAAGCAATATTCATGTTCTATCTGGCCACACTGGAACTGTATCAGATGTCAAGTGCCAGGAGGCGGATCCTCAGGTCATCACCGGCTCTTTGGATGCGACAGTCAGACTGTGGGACTTGGCTGCTGGCAAGACCATGGGCGTTCTGACACATCACAAAAAGGGTGTCAGGGCTTTGGCTACTCACCCGCAGGAGTTTACGTTTGCGACGGGTAGCACGGGCAGTATCAAGCAGTGGAAATGCCCGGAGGGTGCCTTCATGCAGAACTTCGACGGACACAACGCCATCATCAACACACTGAGTGTCAATGCAGAGAATGTGTTGTTTTCGGGCGGCGACAATGGCTCGATGAGCTTCTGGGATTGGAAGACGGGCCATCGCTTTCAATCTTTGGATACGACGGCACAGCCAGGTTCTTTGGATGCTGAGGCTGGAATCATGAGTTCTACATTCGATCAATCTGGATTGCGGCTCATTTGTGGCGAGGCTGACAAGACGATCAAGATTTGGAAGCAGGATGAGAAGGCGACACAGGAAACACACCCGGTGGTATGGCAGCCAACGCTGGCACGACGCAAGTACTAGAAAGAATTTGTCGAAATTGAATAGACTCTGGTTGCATGGACGTCGGAAAGGGATGAAGGCACACGGCCACGTAAGAGTACAATCGGAAGCAGAAGATAGTTAATAGATACCCCGCTGCTTCTACCATGCATCGCATGTCCTCGGGTACACAGTGATGCAATACTTGGCCTAAAAGAACAACCCGAGTGCTTTGATCTCGCCGTCATCTCTGAACGCCATTTTGACCTCCTCGTCTCCGATAGCGAGGCGCATTTTGCTTGGCCGTTCCGCCCTTTGTGCCTCTATAACGATGATGCCTGCGCCGACTAAATCGATTGCTGCTCGACGAAGCGCCATGGCCTCCATGACCCGGGCGCTCTCTTTGCCCTGACCCATATCGATTTCCCCAGGACCGCTGGCAAGGGCCACAATAGGACCCGAGTCTAGACGGCCGGTGTCCAACTTCAAGATGCGATGTAGTTCGTCCATAACATCCCCGAACGTTGTTTCGAAGGTGCCGTTTCTCTGAATTCTGACGAGCAAAGAGCTGAGAAGCAACTTTGGCACGAAAGCCAATGATCTCAAATACTGTTGGATCGGGTTCGTCGTCGCTTCGCTAATAGCTTTCCTGATGATCTCGACCGTTACTTTTGCACCTGTCTTATCGTTTGCGTTCTGGCTTCGCGCGCACAATCCGCCTTGGCCCTCGGATTCTGCGATTTCCACAGCTCGTCTGCAGATGTCCAACGCTCTTCTTGCATCACCGCTGACGGCGGCTACCTTGCGACTGGCAAACCCGATCGCATCTGGGGATACAATGTTCCCCGGAACACCCCCTAGCCTGGACTGTATAATCTGTATCAGTTGCTGATGGCTGTAACCCGGAAATGTGATTCTCGTCAAGCCTAGACATTCATTTTAGCTCTGATGCCCGTAGCGCAAGGTTGGCGAAACATACCTATGCGGCTACTGATCTTGTTGCTGAGCGTTCTTTCCGGAAGGTCCATGGTATTGGCCACAGCCAGAACAATAAGCCTGCTGTGCCGCAAACCTGGCCAGTTGAAGAAATTGTACATGACACTCTGATTTCGTGTCACCAGTTGGTCCAGCTCATCCATCAAGACTACGCATGGCGTACGGCGAGGACTGGGGTTGTTGAACTCTCGTTCCAGAAGGTCGATGGCCTGGGAAGGGCTTACGCGCTCTCCCTTCAGCGCCTCCCACAGCAAGCTGTATGACTGATGAGGATCCGTAATTTTCATGCCGTTGATCTCTACGAAGATGAAGTCATCCAGCTCGTCAGCTCTCACATTCTCTTCCAGGCGAGCAATCACTTCTCGCACAGTTGCTGTTTTCCCAGTTCCAGGCGTGCCGGCAATATAGATACAGCTTCCAGTACCGTCTGCAATGGCAGCCTCCAGGTGAGAGTAGACCAAGGAGAATTCGTTCTCTCGGCATGGCAAGCTCGCTGGGACGGAGGCAACATGGAGTTGAGACCTTGCCTGCTGGAACGGCGACGACTGAAGATGGGTCCCTGAGAGCCGTCTCGTGCCCAGTGGGGTGAACTCTAGCGATTTCTTCACCATTATCCTGAAGAATATGTTAGTATCGCAACAACAGCAGAAAGGAGCATGGAAAGAGACGAAGTACCGTTTCCGTGAAGACGGCGTAGTCACCATGCCATTGCCCCTGCGTGGGGTAGAGGTGGCAGATTTGGTTGTCGTTTTCGGCGTTGCGGCGCCGGAGCTGTCTGGCAGAGCGTAAGATTGCTCAGGCGTCGATTCTCTTCCCGCCCGACGTGTTCTGTCTGACTTTGTGCACGTTTTAGCGAACTGAATCAAGTCGTGCACGCCTTCCTCGCTAGATCGAAATATGTCCTCCCACACAAACTCGTCAGTATAGGTCGCAGTTCTGGTATTGCACCCGCGACGACAGACGAACACCTTGCCGAAGTCGGGAGAAGATCGTGGCACCTTGCCAGATGGATATCTCTTGGAAAATTCCTGCGGGGACAGCACGGTAGCCTTGCCGTTGATGGCTGCAAGTGGGTTGACGTCCCATGAGGGAGATATGTATAGCTCGTTCTACAGAAGGTAAGCCTCGATACAGGCCTGGGCTGGGAAGCCAGCCTTTCGCATGGACAACGTACGGGCAAGAAGTCCGATCGTTTCCTCTCCTTATTGCGAATCTCTTTCTCGGTAGAGAACCACATGAAGTTGGCAGACTTCTCTCCGTCGTCGTCCTCCTCCACGAACTCGCAGACGATCGCCACCCATGCCTCCTTGGACCCTTCCGCTTTCAGAAGAACGCAGTCGCCAATATAGCATTGGAAGCTTCCCAGGCTAGCTCCAATTATTCGCAGTCCCCCAATCGACCTTTTGCGCTTTCGAGGATTCTCGTCGTCCCCGTCGTCGTTGTCGTCGAACTTCGCTGAAGATTGGGTATTAGAGCGGTCGTACATCCACTCCCAAGGTAGGTCTTCAACGCCCAATTCGTCGTCTGAATCGTCTCTGGCGACGCCCGCGGGCTGTTGACTTCGACGTCGAGTTGTGGGCGCAGCGAGTGCCATTGCCTAGTGCCGGGGATGATGTTTCTCGCGAGAGATTGGGCTGGCAGTACTGCCTCGGAAGGAAGCGTTAGTGCATGCTAGCCTTAGGTATTAGTATGATGCTGTCAAATCGACACCCTGGCGTGTGGTCGAGTGGAGGATGCTTACAAGCAGCAGTAGATTTAGCCTAATAGAGTAATACCAAGAGTATTACTAATACCTACTCTAGCTACTTTTAGAAAAAAATTCTATTAAGATTATTATATAAAGTAGTAAAGAATTATATACTGAATATATTATAATTTAAACTCTATATAATATAACTTAATAGTTAATAATTAATTTAAAGAATATATTAATAAAGATTATATATAATATCCTTATATTATTAATTTATTTTATTAGTATTAATATATATATATATATATTGCTATTATTATAGATCTAAAAATAAATCTATATCTAAGGTTAAAATAACTAGACTTAATAAGTAGTTATATAACTATTTATATAATTTACTTAGCCTCTAGCTACTATATAGTAATCTTACCTACTTTATAATAAACCTTCTAACTCTATATCTCTTATTAATATATATAGCCTTTAGTTATATAATTATAACTCTCCTAACTATAGCTATACTTATATATATTTATTATACTAAATAGCTTTATAATTCTTAATTTTATAGTTTAGTAATAATATAGTTTTTAATTACTTAATTACTAGCTACTAAACTATTAACTTATCCTCTTACTTATTACCTATACTATTAATACTATCTCTATTACTACTTTATCTACTAAGTAAATAGAGATATACTTCTTTTATTCTAGCCATACTGTTAAGCTCTACTTACTAAAGTAATATATTTATAAATTATTACTATTTTTACTATATTATTATTAGTAATACTCTCTCTATTTATTAGTATAAGCTATACTTATTAATATTACCCTAAAGAGCTGCCTCTACTCTATAGAGTACCTAAAGACCTATTTAACTTCTATTACTAAATCTACTTACTTATTTATAATATAATTATATACCTAAAAGTCCTCTATAAAAGTACTAATAAAAACTCTCCTAAGAGCTATATTAATAATATACTCTTAGTATTATTTAGGCTAGTTAATAAAAGAGAGGGTTTTATTAATTATATTAATACTAAACCCTATTATAATATTTTATAAAATAATAATAATAATAAGTATACTTTATATATACTTAGTATATTTATATATTAAGTTTAATATAAATATCTTAGAGAACTTATTATAGGTTAATTAGGATAAAGAAAAGAGATAGATATAAAGCTCTATTTATAGAGCTTTTTATATTTCTAGCTATAAGAACCTCTTAGGAAAAACCTTTTTAGTTAAGAAGTTATCTTTTATATATATCTTACTAAAAGGTTAACCTGTTAGGTAAGGCGTTATTAAATATTTTATATAATAGTATTTATAGTACCTTACTAAAAGGTTTTATAAAAATATTATTATTTAGCTAATTAGCTTTATTATATATAGTATAGCATTATTTACCTATATTATTACTATTCTACTAGTCTATTTAGCTAGAGCGCATATCGGTTTACTTATTAATAGAAATATATATAATTTCTTTATTATTATTCTTAACTAGTATAAAGTATAAGTTAAAATACTTCTATAGTGTTTCCTAAATTATATCTATAAACTAGGTGAATTTATTATTATTTTTATGGGGGGGCTGCGTTATAACTATAAACTTAATATTATTCCCTCCTTACTAGCTATCTTTAAGATAACTTCTCTTTATTTAATAACTACTTTTAAATATTATATATTCTACTATACTTATTTCTTTATATTAGTACTTATAGTATTAATATTAATTAGTAATTAACTTTACTGTTATACTATAAATTAATAAAGTTATATAAATAACTAAAAAGATATTATTTACTACTTAATAATCCTAAGCGTCTTCTTATATATATTTCTTATATTAATAGAGAGACTAGATTTAGCTACTAAGTATTTAGCCTCTATAGCTAACTTATAATCTCTAAAGTATTATTATTGCTATATGAGAGATATTAATATCTTAGATAGTGTAAAATAGTATAGAGCAGCGTAAAGGAGTAGTTATAAGAGCAGTATCAAACTAGAGACATTATTAGTAAATCTAGCATAATTCTTTATTAAATTATATAGGAATTTATATTAGAATTAATATTAAAAGATATTATTATTACCCTTGCTTTATCTAAGTTCTAACTGCTTCTTAGAAGAGTAAAGACAATAATATTCTAAGATATAGTAGCTAATCAGCTAAGTAATAGCGCTCAGACTACTATGTTATTAATGCTCTACTCTATATAGTTTTATAGTGAAATTCTTAAAATAATATTTTCTATATAAAAAGTATATAGTTATAGTGTTTATAGAAATAGATATAGAATATTAAAGTATTATAATATTATTATATTTATTATAATATTATTATATTTATTATAATATTATTATATTTATTATAATATTATTATATTTATTATAATACTATTATATTTACTATACTATTATTATATGTATTATAATACTATTATATTTATTA
>JAVHLV010000277.1:0-89565 GCA_036785495.1 Colletotrichum neosansevieriae | reverse complement strand
CCAAAAAAAAAGAAAAACCTGAAGGCAACACAAATGGAAGACGTGTTTTGGTTTGTGCACATGCCCTGGAGCCGTGTCCAACGGCGCCTAGCTACTGCTCTGATCAACGAGACTAGCTGCGACAAAGACCAACAAGAGAGTCAGGTACGGGCAACCTCCTGCTAGTCGCAACCATTCTGGGGTTCCGTGATTGCGACGGCGCGGGCCACTTGGCCCAGCTCAGTTCCCCAGAGCTATTCAAGTCGCAATCATGCTCGCGTCTTGACGTTTTTGCGATGGATGGCATGAACGACAAGGATCCCACTAATTTGTGCTCGTGTTACGGCTGTTCGCTCCGCCCAGATTCACTCCAGATGCGAGTCTATCACACTATCTAGCGTGCATCGCGTGAGAATGCAGCAACGCACGCTACTGCTGGTCAATTTTTTCTAGTCACATTCTAGGCGCAACCATAATCTCCATGAACGAAGGACTGCTTCATTGTAAGTCTACCTGCTCTGAGCGGCTGGAATGATGGATCACCACTGACGATACCCAGCACCGGGAGTCACTCAACCGATCACTCAACCGAAGATAGAAGTCGCGATGAGAGCTCACACGAGTGCAATTCTTTGAGAGGCCTGGTCTGCCAACAGCCGCCAGTCAGAACTGAAAGCCTTGGAGTGACTGCAGCGGGATTTCTACCTGGTCTACCTAGACTGGTCGAAACGGCGAAAGCCCAATTATTCGCGCCGGATGCGACTGGTCCTCGCGATGTCTAGGCAATTGGTCTTTCGGACGTGGGAACCAACTGCACTGCGTTGCCTGACTGAGGCAGCCAGGAGTCCCCAGCCGAAATGCAGTTGACCGCAGCGGTGCGACCGCTGCAAGCTCAAAGCTGGGCCTAGATTTGAGTCTTGACGTCCAAGACGAGAACAAGAAACGAATTCAATTCGGCGTCCTGTCGCGCGACGAGTCCGCGGAGTCGGGCCCTCCTCCTCTTGCCCCCTCGGTCGGTGGGTTCTCCGGGCGCCGCGCTCACGGCACGCCGGTATAGCAGCGCGATGGTGCAGGTTTGATGACGATGACATTCAGGAAAGCAAAGGGTCTGCCCCTTGTCACTTGCTTTACGCCCGAAAGGGAGGCTGGTGCCTCAAACGCGCAGTGTAACTGCTAATTTCACGGCACACAGCTTCGGGGTTTGAAGGTGAATTGCAGGGCAGCCGACAAGCGGTCGGGATGTTTCTCTGCGGCACGCGCCGTTGGCATATCGGCAGGTTTGAGGATTCCGGGATTCGAGGATTATATCTTGCCCCTCAAAAGTCCCTTGCCACATGTTCTCGTGTTTTGTCCAGCCGTGATACAGCATTCGATAGTCCGAGTCACAGGACTCGCAAGCCATGTTCTCGTGACATTCGCGGTCTATCTCGCCGGCTCAAGCGGTCATAGATTGGAGCCGAGGCGACTTGAAGACCCCTTTGGACGTCGCACAAGCTGGGTGGGGCCCATCATGGGGTATTCTCTTCAGTCCAGGGTTGCAACCGGGGCCTCACAACCGCAAGACATTACCTGCGCTGCGATGCTGCAACAAAGCGATCAGCGAGCTGAGCGCAATATACGATAAACAAACATGAGATTATGCCCATATACTGCTCCTCACCGACGGGGAGCCGCAGGCCAAGGCTCCCATCAAGGTGGATCGATCGACACGGGAGATCCGACATGGAGGATATCGCTTCTCGAAGCGAGCTCGCATCGCGAAGACGGGGCATTGCAGCGGCTGGGACCTGGCATTTTCATCCCGGCCTGAACGTGTCGAAGAAAATTGTGCATATTTCATGCATGACCATATCCAAGAGCGCGGTAACCGACAAAGAGCAACCAGGCACTGCGCCTCAGCGCAACAGTGGCATTAACTCACATCCTCGAAGCGCCTCGCATCCCAACTGATTCTTTGATGCCGAACACTGCAGGTCTTGTCAGAAAGATGACCCCCTCCCAAGTCGCGAAACATACAGATGATGCTTCCTTTCTCTGCGGGCGTCTGCTGATGTCTTACCTGTCGGGCTGGTTCGCCTCAACGTGAGTGATGTGCCTATGACGACACGAAAACGCATAAGCTGACATTTCTGATAGATGTAGTAAGACTTCTTCGCAGCAAGAGCTTCTTTCGCGTTGGGAGAGAGACAAAGACTTATGCGCGCTCGTCGCGTGGTCATGTGCATGTGGATGTGGATCTGTTTGAGACATAACGGCACGGGAAGCATGGCAAAAACCCTGAGACGGAGAGGCGGGCCTTGATCCAACCCCGCACGTAAGAGCCATCAAGCAAGGGGTGAGCCGCAGCGATAGCGCGCTGTGTGGGATGAAGACCGGGGGAAGTGCAGAGGCAGAGGGTGGTTGAAGTGAGAGCAGTGGGTTAGGAAGGCGCGTACGTGTTTGCGTGGGTTTGGCAACTCAGACAAGGGCGCGCAGGACATGGGAAAGGAAACGCTGTGCATGAACACCATCAAGACGATCAGCATGGCGGTTGGAATGTTGAGGCTCTACGGCCTTGGGTGAAGAGCGATGTCGTGCAGGGGTTCCAAGGTTCCTCCAGGAATGCAAATTGTCTGTGGGTGGTGTCTCAACACCGTCGTACTGAGCGCTGCCAACCCTTTTTTTATAGGCGCATGTACCATGTATATCGACGATTGCACCAAGACCCGTTGCGATGGAGCAAGCTGGGGAAGTGGACAAATGCCGGAAGACATGAGCCACATGGCCTCAGGATCAAGATCAGTGAGCCATAATACAGGTATCAGTCAAGTCAAGACAAGAGAAGTATTCGTACATGTTGAAAAAGACAAGAGGATCACGGCCTAGACCGCGGGGCGTCTGCCGATTGAACAGGCTCGCAACGTTTCGCCTGGGGGGGAAGAGAAAGCTGGGTCTCGTGTTCCTCGCATCGCATCGCGTGCATTTGTGATGATTGCACATTTGCCATGCCATGCCCTAACCTCATCTTTTTCCTTTGCATCGTTGGATTTCGTTGCGCTCCGGATATCAGGACGCGCGGAAGATGATGATGAGGAGGAGGAGGAGGAGGTGACGGAAGGGATAGAGATGACGAGAGACAGCCCCAATGCACGGACCACGCAGCAAACATGAAGGAGATTCAATGACAACGTGATGCTGGACGACTTTCAAAAAAAAAAAAGAGAATCAATCACCAGACCAGGCTCAAGATTCGAGCGTACCTGATACATGGAAACCAGGTGTACTCAGGGGCTAGTTTGCTTGCGGTTTTTTTCTTTTTTCTTTTCGTGCTCCCATGATGTTTTTCTGCCTTTTTTTCTTTTCATGAAGTTTAACTAATAATAAATGAGAGTCAATGACAATGTGATGATGCTCAACGACGGTGTATACCAGACGGCTCTAGATTTGAGCGCTGAATAAACTCGCTACCTGACATGGGGAGATTTGTGTGCACTCAAAAGACCTACTACTCTCATTGCTATTTCTCTGGTCTATGCTCCTTTCTTCATATCCATGAAGATCATCACGATGCTCACGCAGGCTGGGGGCCCATGAATAATAACACTACATGAGGCCGGGATCGCTTGGCAATTTTCGTGCTTTCGTAGCGAAGCTTTCTTCATAAAGCGGCAGCAAAGCAGTTAGTTGTAGTAGGATCACGGCTCATGATAGTTTGCAGTAAAGAGATATATATGATCCGTTCTGTTTTTCTTCCCCTTCGCATCCATGTGATGGGTTGATGGTTGCGTGTCTAGCCATGCGCCGTGTGCATATGCACCATGTGCCACACACGTGGATAGAAAGTAAAACCCTCCGTCGCAAGGTTTGTTCAAAAACAAACCGTTTAGCAGGGCAGATGCAAACTGGTGGCCACAAAGACATGTTTGTCAAGAGTTCTCGATCGTGTGAGGTGTAGGCTAGCCATGGTATTAGGACCTAGGAAGCATGAGACAAAGCCCATTTGCCATGAGGAAGACGACTAGAACTTTAACTGAGGAGGCAACCGAAATGTTTTGACTTCCGTGTATTCAAACTCGAGAGTACTACTGTCTTAGGGGGTGGTACGGCTACTGAAAGCGTACAATCTATGAACCATTCTGAACCAAGAGAAAAGAAAAAGAGACACTGAAACACCGCCACATACCATGAGTGTGTAAGGAAAGACGAGAGAAATAATCATGACCAAAGGAAAAACCGCCGCGAGTCGATTATGAGACAGTACTTTGTGACGCTCCCGATTCCAATCCAGGATAAAACAACGCCCAAGTGATTTGCCTGTGTCCTTTCCGCCTGTTCCTTCCTCTTGTACCGTCCGACATGAATAAGGAATGAATCATTTGTATGCTGTCGCACTTGTACAGGGAGCGGATATCAATGTTAAGACAAGATGGAAAAGAAAAATGGCAATAAGAAATAAGAAAACAAATGATCAAAAAAAGCAGTCTCATATCCATGCCATGTAATGTCCTGTGTCCCTTCTATGACCTGCAATGTGTGCTCATATGCATTCCGCTATGAAATTTTCCTTACTCGCAGACCGCTTCACGAATAAACTTTCCAAGTTGCTTGGCCTGTGATAGAGTTAGCTGTTGTTGAAGGGAGGTATATGAGTGAGTAAGCTTACGTAGTCGCCGTGCATCATGGAGAAGTGGTTACCAGGCATGTGCCTGGTGCGGAACTTGTTGATGTCCAGGTACTCATCCCAACGGTTAGGGCCGAAGTCAGTCCTGTTGTCCAGGAGGAAGAGAGCGTGGCCTGTAGGGTAGGGGTCTGGGCGAGGGTCGGTAGGCAGATGGCAAACACCATCCTCACACCAAATGGCCATGACATTGGGGCACTTGTCCTTAGGAATAGGCTCGGCAGTGTAGTTGCTCAGAGCAGTAACACTGGCGGCGAAGTGAGGGAGAAGCCAGGAAGGAATCTTCTTGGCGGCCTCTTCATCACCCTCGCCGAGGAGGCCGATCTCGGCGAACCAGGCGTGAAGACTGCGGGGAAGAGGCTCGATAGTGACGGGGCAAGGAGCGTCGATAACGATGAGGTTGTCGACCGTCTCTCCAGCCTTGGTGAGCTGGTTGACAATCTCGTAGGCAATGACGCCACCCGCAGACCAACCGGCCAAAGAGTAAGGACCCTTAGCCTGACGAGCCTTCATGGCCTCAATGAACTTGGAGGCCATGCCGTAGACACCGCAATTGTATTCCTCGGGAGTCTTCATGAAGGGAGAGAAGAGACCCCACACAGCCCAGTCGGAAGAAATCTGGCTGATCTCGGTGTACGAGGTAGCGCAGCCAGATCCATCAGGAACCATCCACAGGTTCTTCGTGGCGGTGCGAGTGCTACCCTGGAGAAGGATGGAAGTAGCCTTGCGGTGGGGATAGTTGTCGACAATCTCCTTAGGCGGGGGAGGCTTCGTGATGGAGGCCGTCGTATTACCAGGATGGGTGTTAATCTCCTTGGTAGGCTGGACTTTGGGCTCTCGGCGGGGAGCAGAAGCAGACTTGGCGGGCTTGGGGGCAGCCGCAGGCTTGGGCTTCGGACCACAGCCAAGAGCCTTCTCAACCTCCAACAGAGAAGGGTTGGTGACGAAGAGGTCATTAGGGATATCCATACCTGACTTCTCGCGAAGAGTGCCGAGAATAGAGAGACTCATGAGGGAGTCCATGCCGAGAGCGGCCAGATCGGGAGCGGCGACGATTTCGTCAACCTCGACACCCATCTCGGAAGCGATAGTGTCACGAAGGATGCTTTGTAAATCACTGGCCTCGTCGTCAACCTCACCCTTGACCGAACGATCGCTCTCCTCATAAGGAGTGGTCACGTTCGAGTCGGACTCGAGCTCGGGGGTTTCGGACACTGAGCCACTGGAATCACCAGAGTCCTGAACGTAGCTGTCCTTGCGACCGGGAGTCTCAAACTGGGCCAGGAAGGCCTTGAAGGCACCGATGGTGGCGTACTCGACGAAAGCATTGGAATCGATGTCGACGTCGAGTTCCTCACGCATTCTACCAGAGACGGTCAAAGCCATCAATGAGTCGCAACCCAAATCGGTAAAAGCGATGTTGTCGGCAAGTTCGTCCTGAGTGACACCAACTTCCTTAGCCAGAATGTCGAAGACATCTTGAACAACCGACCGCTTAGCAAGCTTGGCATTAACAGTCTTGAGGTTGCTGGCGGTGACTTGCTTGGTACCCTTACTAGCCTTCTCCTTGGGAGCAGCCTTAGCGGGAACAGCCTTAGCTGCGGCAGCGGGAGCCGGTGCGGCGCCAGCGAGAGCACGTCCGCGAGGAGGAAGAACCATGTTGAGAACCTTGCGAGGGATGGAAGCGAATTTGACGTCGCCGGCGACACCGATGATACGGTCACCGTCGAAGACGTAGGCGTCACCCGCCATCATCTTGGTACCCTTGACAGGCTGCATGCGGATGTAAGAGCGATAAGACTTCTTGGCATCAAGCTTCTCGGTAAATCTGAGGGAACCCCAGCCGTGAGAGATGAAGACCTGCTCGCGAGAGTCGACAGCATCAGTACCGTTGATAATGAAGCCAGATATGTGGCAGCAGGAGTCGATCCAGTAGGGGTTGAAGAAGAAGCTTCCATCCTTCTCGGTGGTCTGGAAAGTGACCTTGGCAGTAGCCTCGCAAGTCTTGCTATCCAAAATGACCTCTTCCATACCTTGGTACTTGGGGTCGTAGTCGACAAGAGAGCAGAAAAGCTTGTAGGCCAATCCACGGCCAATCTTGGAAGCCTTGCCCTGGCGCTCAGCCTCCTCAAGAGCGTCAACACGACCCTTGATAAGGTAGTTAACGCGCTCGAACTCGTCAGCCCATTGCTCGGTGCTGCCGTAGACAACCTTGCAGTGTGCATGCTCGGTCTTCTTGGAACCCTCGCCAGTGTGGAAGCTAACATCAGCGTAGCCAAGCGCAGCGTTGGCAGTGACGGTAGTCCGGAGAACGTGGGCATCAAGCTTCTCATCAAAAATGAGAGTCTTGGGAACCTCAACGTTGGCGACATTCAGACCAACATTCTCAGTGCCAGGACGCAGCGTTTTGTAGGCGTAATCGCAGATGGTCATCGCCATGTCGGCGTAGAGAGTAGACGGGCACAAAGGCGCGCCGTTGCACAAATGACCCTCGACAAGAGGGCGGGTGTCGGGGCGAGAGAGATTAGTTTCGGTCTCAATGATGGCAATGTCACCCTTGATGTCCTCGTTCGTGATGGCGTGGACGGAAGTGGTCGAGAGCTTCGGCTTCGCAGGCTCAATCTGCAGAGGAGCCTTGACAGCAGCCGGGCCACGGTTCTTGGTGAGACACCAATCACCGGTGTACTGAAGCCAGTAGTTCTTCTCGTCGAAAGAGTAGGTGGGAAGGTCGAGGAGACGAGTGCACTCGGTGAAGTCACGGTGGAACTCATCCCAGTCCAGGTTGATACCAGCAGTGTGCAGAGTGCATAGGGTGTTGCTGAGGACCTTGTAGGTGGACTCGTTGCGACGAAGAGTGGGAACAGCCACAGAGCTGATGCCGAAGGAGGACTTGACAAAGTTGGCGCAAACGGGGTGAGGACCGATCTCAAGGAATACGGTCTTCTCGTCAATGGAGCCAGATTGCTGAGCGTGAACAAGGCCGCCAAGGAAGTTGACAGCATCGCGGGCGTGATTGCGGAGATAAGCAGCGTTGATGGGCTCATTCTCAACCATTTTTCCGAGAAGAGGAGAGATGATGGGTACCTGGGGAACCTCAAAGCTTACAGAGCGCGCCAGAGTCTCGAAGTCGTCCAAGATGGCATCGACTTGAGCAGAGTGGAAGGCGAAGGGCACCTTGAGCTGAGTGCACTTGAAGCCGGCGGTGCCTAGTTGAGAAGAAATCTCGCTTATCTTGGCAGAAGCGCCGCTGAGAACAGTCTCACGGGGTCCGTTGATGCAAGCCACGTTAACAGCCTCAGCTTGGGAACCAAGAGCCTCCATAACAGCGTCAACAGGACCAGTGACGGCGAGCATGGCGTGAGTGCCAGCAGTGCACTTCTCTACGAGGAGCTGAGCGCGGGCTCCAACCAGGTAGATGGTGTCGCTAGCTGACAGAACACCAGCGGCGTTGAGAGCGGCATACTCTCCCAGAGAGTGACCCATGACCGCAGCAGGGCGAATACCCCAGGAAGCCCAGAGACGAGCAAGAGCCATCTCGAAGCAGCAGAGTCCGAGCTGGACAATGACGGGAGAAAGCTTAGTGACGTCAGGCTCGCTGCCGTCAATAAGAGGCAGGAAGCTAGGGAACCCGTGAATCTGAGCAAGCTGGTTGAACTCATCAATGCTGTCACGGAACACACGGTAGTGCGCGTACAGGTCCTTGCCGAGGCCGGCGTAGTGGGAACCTTGTCCAGTGAACATGAAGGCAACCTTGGGCTGCTGAGTGGAGATAGGTGTGAAGTTCTCCTTGAGTCTATCCTTAATGAGGCGCTGAGCCTCAGGAAGGTCAGAGGCAGAAACGTTCATGCGCCAATAGTGCTGGATACGACGGGCAGTGGTGGTGTATGCCACGTGGGCGAGGGGGGTCTGGGGGTTCTGCTCCATCCAAGCGACAAGTCTCTCGGCATTGCGGATCATGGCAGCCTTGGATTTTCCAGTCACAGTAATGACCTGGACATTGCGGGGATCGACCTCAGCGGCCTTGAGCTGAGGAGCATCCTCAAGCAGCAGACCGGTGTTACCACCAGCAGCGCTGAAATTGTTGACGAAGATGCGTCTGGGCTTGCCATCTCTCCTCTTGAAGGGAGTCATGTGGAAGGCAATATTGACGTTGCGCTCCGACAAATCCTTCGGGAAGGTCTTGTTGATCTCTTTCTTGATACCGACATGAGGCGGGATGGCGTTGTGCTTCATCATCATCAGAACCTTGGTGAGAGCCGTGACACCAGATGCAGCCTCCCCATGACCAACATTGGACTTGATAGCACCGAGGTAGAGGGGACGGTCAGCAGGTCTCTTGCGATCGGCAGGAGCGAAGACATTGGTGACGGAAACCATCTCGGTGCCATCACCGGCCTGGGTACCAGTACCGTGCATCTCAACGTAGTCAACGTCATGAGGGTCGACACCAGCCTCGTCGAGAATGGAGCTAGACAAGATAGACTGCGTAGGGCCGTGGGGATGGGTGATGGAAATGGCGTCGGCCGAGTGGTTGGTAGCCGTGCCCAAAATCACGGCAAGAATGTTGTCCTTGTCGCCGATGGCATCATCCAGGCGCTTGACGATGACGGAAGCGCAGCCGTCAGCACGGCAGTAACCATCGGCACCGTTGTCGAAAGTGGCGCAAGGGCCAGTCTTTGACAAGAACTGGCCACGACTGAGACCAGCGAAAATATCGGGATTGGTCATGCAAGACAGACCACCAACGATGGCAGTGTCGCAGTCCTTGACCCACAAGGAGTTGCAGGCAACGTTGAGTGCCGCGGCACTGGAGGAGCAAGCCGTATCGATGTTCAAACTCGGTCCGCTGAAGCCGAAATGGTAGTTAATGCGACCCGGGCCGAATGCGCGAACGCCACCCGTAATGTAATAGGTGTCGACTTCCTGAGCGGCATTGATTTCACGCCAATCGTCGGAAGTCTGACCATAGAAGGTACCGATACGGTCCAACCTCGTGGACGGTGTGCGGTTGGGAACGTACCCACACATCTCGAGCGCCTCATAGGCGGTCGTCAAGGCCATACGTTGCATGGGATCAGTCTGGAAAGCCTCACGGGGAGACATGTTGAAGAATCTGGGATCGAAGTAACCGGGGTTCTCAATCCAGCATCCGTACTGTGAGTGACTAGTGTTGACGGCCTTGCCGGTGATGTCGTAGTGAGTTGCCACAGGGAAACGATCCGCGGGGACGACTCTGTGAACATCGAGGCCCCTGGAGAGAAGCTCCCAAAGCTTCTCGTGACTAGCCGCGTCGGGGAAACGACCAGCCACACCAACGATAGCCAGCTTGCACTTTCCGCTGGAACCGTGGTTACCAATCTTCGAGTTGAAGCTCTCCCTGGTGATCTTGGGACCGGGGCGGACGATAACGTCAAGTTGGGTCTTGTCCTTGATGACCTTGGAAAGAGTCTCGGCGTTGTGTGTGGGGCCGAAGGGGATGACAAGGCATGTTGATCCCTCAAAGTCGCGGGCAGTCTCGATGCAACCGTCGATGCCCTTCTGGAATTGAAGAACATCGACGAGACACTCGTGGGCAACAGCTTGGAGCAGAGACTTTGTATTAGTCTCGGCGAACCAGATGCCCTTGGTGCCAGACATGATAGCGGAGCGAGGCTTGGTGTTTTCCAAAACCTCAACAACCTTGGGGTCGCTGAGGCGGAGAATCTTCTCGATGTCGGCGGTGCCGTGCAAGTGAGATGCATGGTAGGGACCGTAGACGGGAATTGCCGTCGACTTCACGCCGAAGACATTCTGGTCATCGAGAGCCTTGAGAGTTGCTGGCGGTCCAGAGATGGCCAGACTTGATGCCGACACAGCGCTAACGTATGCTTGGCTGGCGACGGGAATATACTGGGAGAGAGTCAGAATTCGATGCAGTGCACATTGACTTGGGAGGCGCTTACATTAGATTCATGGAAATTAAATAGTGCCTCTTTGGCGTCGACTTCCTTCAGGCCAGGAAGGATATGGGTCCAGGGTTCAGATTGACCGACCGGCGGGCTAAGCCTCTCGGCCAAAGAACCGACGTGTGTACCAGTTCTGAAGGCCATGAGGACTACCTGAACGGCGAGGGGTATCAAGGTAGAGACTGAAGGGGTCGAGGCAATGGCAGCGGCGGCGAAGAGCCCCGTGCAAAGACCCATGAAGAAAGTGTGTTCGTGAACGCAAACATCATGAGGCTCTTTCTCAGTGCGGCTGTGAGTGTGTTAGTGGCTAGTCTGTGAAACAATTCACCCTATAACTCGAGAAGGTGGAGTGCGGGCAGGCAGGGCCGCAGGGCGACATACTCGATATAATGAGCCAGTTGGGTGATGCATAGCAAGGCACTGTCGATACCCGGGTGCTTGATGCTCTGGGCGTGGTATCGTTCGTTGAGTTGGCGGAGGGTCAGGAAGTTGGGAAGCTTCGACCGTTCCAACTTCCCCAAACCATCGATCTCCTCCCTCAAAGCCTGGCCAGCCTGCTCGAGGAACGTCTTCGCGAGGATGCTCGGATTCCCTTGGCGGCAGAACTCGGCGAGAAATCCATGGGTATCAAGAGACTGATCTCCGAAGAGGAGATAAGACATCTTGTCGGCCATCTTGAAAGGTTGTCGACATAGATTTCCTAGGTGTTGAGGGTTCGGTGTGCCAGCTAGGAGAGGATCGAGAGATGCCGGGGAGAGAGACTTCAACTTATATGATTGTGTTGTTGGATGCTAGTGGGTGTGCACACCAAAGCCAGCTATGGGCCTCCTCATAATCAACCCAGCTGTCAATGTCATGGCTGATGGATAGCGGAATTGGATACATGGAACACATGCTGGGTAGAGGGAGTGAAGTGAAAGGGGGTGAGTGGAAGGCATCCCGTGTAGACGCACGCCCCTTCGCACCCTTTCCCTTCCTACCCACTTGGCCCATCCTTTTCTTGCCGGGGTGGATAGCGTGAGTCCGGCCTTGAGCTTTTTCGGTGACCGAAGCTGATGGATGATTTTCGCTGTCTTGCCGCATCGGTCGAGACCCATTGGTTCAGGGCATGCGATCGAGGCCGCCACACGGGCTTCCTTGCGCCAGCTCCTCTGTGCTGGGAGAAGAACGGACAAGCGGACAGACAGAGAAAGGACCAAAATACGCCGCAGCGCAGCATCTCGAGCACAGCAGGGCAGAACACACGGCTCTGCTCACTCATTCTTCCCATATCTCTCACGCATGCCCTCGATTCCGCTTCTGCCCACGCCCAATCCAGCACCGCAGAGCGAGAGAGGGCGGGCGTGTGGATCGCGAGGTTTGTGTGTACCCATGCATCGGGGTTCTTGACAGCGCGCATCTAGGACTGTGCTTGGAAATAAGCAGTGACTGGGCCAGTCCGTGATGCATGTCAAGGCCAACTGGAGCCGGCATGACGTGACAATACGAATGGGTCGCAGAGTTAGCCAGGGCCAACGGTGTAGACTTGAGCAGATAGGCTGTAGACAAGGCCTGAATACGGTAGGTGTTAGGCGGGCGAAGCAGCAATACGACGAGGTTCCTAACAAGACGAGTTTCGATGGTCCTAGTATGGAAGATGTTGAATGGTAACAAGTTTCGATTTGCGATGTGATAAGAGCCGTAGGCGGATCGCATGGGGTGAAACGGGTCTGACAACAGGTCGATTAAGGTAAGCTAAGCTACTGCTGTGCTGGGCTGTTGCCGGGTAGAGGATGCTCTCGATGCTTCTCGAAGAGGCGTCTACGAGGACGTATGCTGTCGGCAGAGGTGGATTGAGACCGGACCACTTCGAGGCTGCACTGGGAGACGTGACGAAAGTATTGAAGAGGGTAAGCAAGACGGAGATGCGAAACACGGCCACGCAGTGCAGCAGGATACCGCACCAGCAAAACGGTCGGGTGAAACTCCGCAAATACGAGCCTGACGGCGACTAACTGCGATGGACGATGGGGCAGCCCACCGGACCTCACACAGCGGGCGATTCGGAATCCCAACCTGGCCAACTGACAGAACAGGGAAGACAAGCCTGTTTGATTCTCAGACATGGGCAGCTGTCGTGGGGATTCGAGGCGGAGAGGTAAACAGGGCGAGTCTGGTCGGGTCTGCGGTGCGGTACTGAGCGGTGCGGTGCGGTGCGGTACGGTGGATTGCTGGTTGGCGCGGTCTTGGGTCTTGGGTCTTGGGTCGTGTGTTGTGGGGGTGGGCGCTTTGTCCGACGGACATCCCCAAGGACATTGCCAAAGCGAGATGAACCCAGAGATAGAAACATAATCGACACACCACACGCCCCCTTCCTTAGGGCAGCTTAGGGCCAATGGACGATCATGATTTTGGCAAAAAACGGGGAAGAATAGCAGGATTTGAGATGCGGATGATGGCTGTTGCTGGTGAATTGCATATCGACGTTGCGAGCGATGTCGAGATGGCAGCAATTCGACGCATGTTGTTGAAGCTCGGAAAAAAGGTGGGTGACTGACGGATGTCGTCGGACAAATTCGAGGGTGGCTCAGGTCCAGCCCAGCTGTCTTCCAGGTTGGTGCTGCCCTCCCAATGGAGGCACTTTGAGGTGAAGGAAGGTGACGGGGTTGTCTGCGGCTCGGATTCCTTCCTGCCCAGGTCCACCACTGGGCTCCTCCCCTTTCCCAGAGTCACAGTGGACCCTCCGATTAGAAGTGTGGGTCTCAGGCCACGGCAAGCACCATGGGACCAATCTGCGGTACTGCGGTAGGTAGGCTGACAATTCCGGTGCAGGGATACTTGAGGCCAAAGTACCTTCTTGGAAAAGAAAGCTCGTGCAGCGGCGAAATTGATATGAGAAGGTACTTTCTTCCTCGTACTTGCCTTAGTGGGAAAGTGGGTTCTCCATGCTCTGGGTCTCTGGTAGGGGTGGCCCGGGTGCCTGCACTGTGGAGAGAGACCTTCCTAGGTTCCCCAACATGTTCCTCGATTTTTGTTTTCTTCAATTGCATCTGCAGAGCATGGACGCAGTGAAGGCGATAATTAGTAAGTCAGGAAGGCTAAGGGAGAGGCTCAAGTACAAAGCGGAAAGGAAAAGGGGAAAGTAGCCGTCCACGCGTTGTACGTGCCATTTTGACCTGCGCAGCTACAGCACCTTACCTCGACACTAAGACGGGCCGGAGGTCAGAGCGAGCCACGGCGCGGTGCGGGCCATGGATGTTCCGGGAAGGCGCAGAATGGAATGGGCCGCCACTTATTTTCCCCCCTTAGGTACCTTACCTTACAGCTCTCACGGCCAGTACCTTAGCCAGTATCAGAGGTGCAGACGTGCGAGAGGTGCAGTCGTTTTACATGGATTTCTTACCTTAGCCTCAAGAACAAGAAGGCCGTGGACTGGACGTGTAGTGTAGTCCGCGCCTGCCCAAACCTCCACGGCACTAACAAAGCGCCATAGTCTAACGCAAGGAACATCAGACACAGACATAGCTAAGGTAGTCCTGGTAGCGCATAGTAGCTACCTACACTGGGTTCTCGCTCCCCTTTCCCCCACCTAAGCTTGTTTTGGCAAGGCGCCAAGGCAAGGGGTCTTTTCTTGGTTCCGTTTCCCCTTGCGCTTATTCCTAAGGTATTATCTGGAGTCGTCCGGTCTTTTGCAGTCCTCACCTAAGGTACCTAGTCCTTACCTGGTCCCACAGTACTATGCTACCTTAAGGTAAGGTAAGTTGAGCGGCGACCTCGATCGTATAGTTCCTCATTTCGGCCTCTTCTGTGCTATTCTTCGACACGCCACTTCACGCCATGGCCCTGCCACGCTATACCATGGACCGCTTCTTGAGCCTTCTCGATTCCACTCGGTCAACAAGACAGGGCCAGGTCGTGGTCATCACCACATCCACGTCGTCGTCGGTCGCCTTCGTCTGCGGTCTGGGAAAGGTGGAGACGGTTTTCCCATCCATCGCCGGAAACGCGCGCGCACCTAATTACTTGCCTTCGCCCAATGCACGATAAGCACCGGCGGCAGCAGCAGCAGCAGCAGCAGCAGTAGCAGCAGCGGGAGAGACGGGCAGAATTCAGAACAGACACTGACACAGAGACACCCTCTCTTCAGTCACCTCCCAACTCTCGTCTCCTCTCTCCTCTTGACTTCGTCTGTTGCTCCCCTCGCAATGGCACTTGCTCGTCAAACCAAGACCACTAGCCAAACAGCCAGCGTTCGCGAGACCAGCAATGCACTACACCACGAAGCCGAAGTGGGATTCGGGTTTCGTCCGAAGGCCCTCTGGTCCATGGATGCCACCCAGAAACACTTCGTTGGCAAAGTCGGCACACTGACAGAACAGACGTCGCATCCACATCTTCATACCTCACGCCACATACTGCCGTTCTATCCTAGGCCGCCGCTCTGAGATACGATTTGCTAAAGCACCTTATGTATGCATCGCAAATCGCTGCACCGAAATCTACGCTTGCTTGGTCTTCCAGAATTGCTTGAAAGCCGCAAGCGGATCTCAACACAACGGTCCGACGGCAGCAGCAGCGGCAACGACTACAATCAACAACTGAAAAGCACCCCTGTTCTGCAGCTCGCCTATCTATGCATGAATTTTAAAGGTAGACATTCCACGTTGCACATGTCTCGACCGTGTCCAAGGCCAAGACACAGAACCCAAGGACCATGTCCCTGATCAACAATAAGACAGGATGGGACCAAGACACTACCGACGCAACCTGCAGTCTACGGTCTGCTCTACAGTACGGCACTTAGCAGCCCTGTGATTCGGTTTGCAGTCCTGAAATCGCTCTCACACTCTCAAGAAGGTTTATCGGCGTAAGGATGGTCAGCAATGTGCAACGGCTCGTACTTGGTCTTCCCGGGTAAAGTTTACTCGTCTTTCCTTTCCGCTCTACTCTTCTTGGTAACCTTTATGTCCGCTATACTCTTCTTGCTTGGACACCTCTACTCTTCTATGCCGTCCCCCGCTTCAAGCTTCAGGCTTCAAGCAACGCTGCTGGCCCCGCTTCCAGGGTTCATTCCTTGTTGAATGACCTCAAAGAGGCATGGAAGATCAGGGGGGCGTCTCTTTGCGTGGAATGCCTGTCGAACGAGAGAAAATTGGGTGTGTATTTAGTCGGCCCAGAAATGTGGTCAACTACCAGACGTAGGCTGTGTGCGATACGCATGCCTGGTCTGGTACTCATCTCAACATCTGGTATCAGTCTCAGAGCTACGGGCGCTGATTCGAGGGCAATAGCTCTCTTGGATGCGATAAGTTCGACTCATGCGTGTTCCAGTTGCGGATAGCGGTTACAGGCGAGACTGCATTTTGCGGGTGATTCTGAGCTGTATGTGCCGCTGCTATCAGTATACATGGCCGCAGCTGCAGTGTCAAGGAGTAACGGAAAAGATTCGTCAACTATTTGCGACATCCGACTTTCAGGTGAGCGTTGCGGACGGACAAGCCATTGTGCACGGCGCTACTACTACGTACCCCAAGCCCCTTTGGGTTTCAGGACCCAACGGCCGATGGCGCACCAAGTCGTACGAAGATCGACTTTGACTGATATCTGGGGCGGTTGTAAATGGAAGCCCGTATTTGGGACGGATCTTGACGGGTCCTCTGCTGCCTCGGCCGTGGGAGACTGTTAACGAGGATCGCCATGTTGAAGACGCCCCGCCTGAGCAACAGTCAACAGACAACCAATTCTTAGAATTCGCATGGAGCAGCCGCAAGTTGTGTGGCCAGTGGACTTTTGCGTTTCGATTGCACGATGCAGAACGGATCCACGCCTTAGACATGCAAGCTGCACCCGGGCAATCGATTACAGGTCGAAGTTCCATCTTTACCCTCACTTGGACCAGCAGCAGGCCCCCTGCTGCCGCGATCCATCACGGGCATGGCAGAGTGAGATACCAAGTGTTGAGACAGTCAAGCTGGGAAGGAGGATTTTGGCCTCGCCTCAGTACAGCCCCTCTGACAGGATGAGGATGAGGATGAGATCTGCTTGTGTGGCAGGCATGTCTGTAAGGGCAATTACACGATGAATACGGAAACAGAGAATGGGGGTTTCTAGCGCCGTCTTTTTGCAGGTGACGCTGTGTTCGCTGACTGCGGCACAACTACCTAAACCACGGGCACTTGAGCAAGCGAATCCTCCACTAGGGCCGCCGTTCAACCACCAAAACCTTAGCGGCCATCAATGCCCGAGGGCGCTCCGTAACCTCCTTGCTCCGTTGCCCCCAGCTTAGTACCTCCAGAAACAGCAACCTCGGTACCTTAGGTAAGGTAACTTGGATAGGTAAGGTAGGTAGGTATAGGTAGTAAGGTGGTCATGGTGGTGGTTTACAGCGCGATTCAAGCCCCTACGACCGCCTCCCGCACGCCTGTTAGGAACACGTCGTGATGTCGGGTAGGTACTGAAGTAAGCAAATGGGGAAAAGGACTTATGGAGGATCCGCTGACCGGAGACAAGGACTACCCCGCTCCGGACGGCCAGTCACACCTCTCACCTCGCCTTTTCCCGTTCACCTTGTCCATCTCACATCTCACCTCAACTCATCCACGTTTTTTCTTTTTAGTTTTCTGGGGTTTGACTTTTCGGAGGGAGGTGTGCGCGATCAAGCATGGCGAGTAATCACGCCCCTCAACTCCACCCCCCCCCCTCATCTTGCGACAACATCGGCAGATGCAGCTCTCCCTCTACCTCTTCTAGTGCCTTTTGCCACCCAATTCCCCTCTACCTCAGTACCTAGCTTGCGATGCGAATATTTCATACCCCCAAGCGAAACGAAACGCAACTAACAAACTAGTAGGAGACAAAAAGGACCTTGCAGGGTTAGTCTCTCGGAAATAGATTCTGATGGCTTGGCTCGACGGCTCATGAATGCGTTTCTTTCTGGCTAATTGCCGAATAACCCGCCCATCACACAACTCAAGTCCGACTTCTGAGTCGTCTTGAACTCCGTATCGGTCATCATCTTAGAAAATTGGCCAAGTCGCGCCCGAATGAGTCGACAGCTGTCCGCCAGGGCAAACGATCGAAATCGACGTCCTGTCATCTCATACTGCCTTCTCATCTCCAGGCAAGCCGGCAGAGCCCTGCATGGACCGAACGGCAATGGTATCAGTCGATCCCATTTCCATAATAGGCTTCTTTTCGACACCTGTCTGTCGCTGCCACATTCAGATTCAGACCACCTTTCGCCCAGGAGGGGAACGGGAAGACGGGTGCGGATAACTGCCCATGATACACATTCAAACGTCATCCTATCCTCCAACAAAAAGTGTGCTACAAGGTGTTGCCCATGAGTCTCAGCCTCGGTCACCCACCAATTACCACTCGTCCTGCTCACGTCGTCCGGACTTTGTCATCGGAAAGCTGCCCCCAAAGGGTCCAGTTGGAACACGGCGCGACTCTCTCGACGTCTCCAAGTCCGAGTACGGCAGCAAAAACGACCGCTACTGCTGCTGCCGCTACCGCTGCTGCTGCTACGATGGCCGAACTTCCGGTCGGCCCTGCAACTCTTCAGTGCCCAATCTGTCCCTACCTTTGCGCTGTCGCATCGGCGCCCTGGTCAGGTCGCAGCCTGCACCCGGGTCTTGCGGCTATACTATGAATCCATGAATCAAAGATCTGCAGCCGCCAGCCTGTATTCTGGCCCTATTCAGCCCCATGACCCTAGAGGCGCGCAAAATCTGTGCTCAGGCGGCTTCGGTTGAATAACGGGACAATACCACCCACTCAGAAACCGATTCAGTCCACATCGAACCCTGCGGCACTGTCTTCGGACGTCCGACCACACCTGCATGCGTGCCTTGCTTCGTCTATCTAGCGCGCCTAATTGCCACCAGAAATCTCACCAGGGTTGTTGAATGGACTGATTATCCCCTTCTTCTGTCTCCATCCGGCAGTGGTGATATTGATAGGCGCATCCCAGCCAAGCCAAAGCCACTCCCTTGGATCGTTCACACCGAAGCCTGCATATCGTGGGAATCATCAAGCAAGCATTCCGACGGCTCCATATCGAAGGAACGGGAACCCAGACAAACCGCTTTTCCCGTCTGTTTCTGATTGCCAGGAACGGTGACGCTTCTGTACGACGACAAATGCGTTACCCTCTCAGCGTTCGTCTCCCTGGTCGAACATGTTCGAGGTGAGGATAGAGGTGACCCACGAGGCAAATGCCTGCCGCCATTTCCGGTCTCACGGCTCAACAGAGTGATGACGTTAATCCTTCCTCAGCCGGTACAACTGATTTGCTTTACTCCGCTGCCACGTCTCATATCGTGGCGCCGTGGGCCCCGCCGATACGGCGGACATCCATCTGTCCCACCTAGACGTCTGCATCCGCACCGCCGACCAATCTCCACAACACCTATCGTGGCCAAGCATTTCCCTACGCTTTCTCAGGCTATCTGAGAGTCTAGGACCCGGACCTGCCGCCGGATTAGTTGAGACAGTTTCCTCGTAAACATCTCGGGGCAGCAGCTGGCCACGAGGAACAAGTTCCTCCGCGGCTAGCGCATGTTTGAACTAGCAGCCCTGCAGTTCTCAACAGATCGCGCGCTTCGGACTCGGAAAGACTTGCTCCTGATGCGGGTTTGTCAGCTGTGGTTTACAGATCAAACTTTGAGAGAGCAGATTTCTGCTTGCCGTCCGGCCTAATGCAACGCAGACGAGACCGTAAGTCTTCTGCAGGCTTGGGATCGTCGTGCATACTTTGGGACCGGTATCACCTGGCTCCGACCTCAAGGAAACTCGGCAAATGCCCCGAATCTGTTTGTTCAGAACATCTCGTATCTCCGATGATAGATTCTCTTTCTCGAGAAATAATCCGTGATTTCTAATTTTCAGCTCCTTTCGCCGAAAATGGTTTTGGAACCGGCTGTTTCTCTGAAGCCTAGTCTTACACCATGATCATGGATAGTTTCCAGTATCCAGCCATTGGAGTCGGAGAAAACTATTCGATTAGACCTGGAGATTAACGAGACTCTCAAGTCGAAACGCAGAACATGTCAACCGGAGACGTCTTTGCGACAGCCGACCTTGTCGCCCTACCCGAGATTGCACAGCGCGCAGCTGTACGCTTCGGGGCTTGCTTTCTCGCATCTACAGCGGCTATTCCGAGTGGATGGTTGAAGCAAACCCTGTTAAGGCTACATATTCTGCATGTTCGGCCGAGATGTCGACGCCCAGACCCATGCTAGGCGATGCTACCACTTTCTTCATCGGCCTTGACCAAAGTTATGTTGCAAGACCCGAGTGTCCATCAACGCTCTTCATCTATTCTATTCAACTTCTTTCGCAGTTCCGGTGTCTCAGCATCTGTGGTCAGCAGCATTTGCTACTTGTGGGCCTCATACGGGAGCTTCTGATAAGCCAATTTGGCCTCATCAGCGGGCGTCTGGACGAAATATCATTAAACGTCTGAACATCGGGCATGGCTTTCTGCCCAGCCGCCTGAACTTCGGCTTTGGCTTGTTGGTGTTTGCTCCATCAACACCGGGCGTCAAAGATATTGAACGGTCTCAACTTCAAGAGCCCTCACTCAATCTTCACGCCGGAGGGGGAGTTGATGAAGTCAACTCCTCTTTGTTCCTTTTCTTCTGCGATCTCACACGCCTCTATGTGCGGCCTATATTGGCTTCTGCCAGATCGAACTCAGCCGTAAAGCCCTTTCCACCGTGTCGGCGCCACGGAACGGCTCTGAACTGATTCACTGACAGCCTCCGCCCTATCTCCTCGACTGATGGGACGACGAAGTGAACGAACCCAAGCCGGACGTTCAACTAGAACCATTCGGCTCGGAAACTAACTCGGACTCAATGGCTTGGCAAAGCGCTCGTGCTGATCCGTCCTCAACATTATCCCAAGCGTATTGAGATGTGACAACTAGCGCATCCAGAACACGGTGAAGTCTTCCACGGTGCAAAGTTTTACCATGATTGCTTTGCAACACGAACTTAGGGATTTCAAGCTTGCTTACTACTCGGCTAGTCTCCGCCACGAAGGAGTCGAACCCTGATTCCACTAGAATATTGCTAATTTCTCACCGACGTTATCTTGCTTTTCCACGAACAGCTGGAAATGTTGGTGCCGTGGTTCAAGCAAGCCGTCTCTTCTTTTTCGTCTTCTCAACCGACCGTCTCATAGGATGCGAAAATACAGGAAACCGCTGACTCTTTCGCCGCGGACGGCTTAACCTTTGCCCCGAATCGTCCCAGTCATAAAACTCCCAGAAATATGGATAGTCGTTTCCTATCTGCAAACATGAACACCAGATGTCCGTTCTCTTCTAAACGCCCCCCCCCCTAAAACAACCAACAACGCTAAGATGCCGCGCCGCTCAGCCATTCCCGAGGCGTACATATTTTGACACAAGTACCCGCGCATGTCTCAACCACTCCGTCAGACCTTCTTTTCCCATCCTCCCGTGGCTTCTGAGTGGCTGATGCAGTAAGTAGCTGACTGACTACTATGTCTGTTCCAAATGGACGTCTCAACTCTGTTTTTCTAATTTATTCTGTGCGGTCGTGTATCTTTGCCTTCCTTCTTCCAAATTTGCTGGCTGCCTCCCCGGTCAGACGTTTCGCAGTCCCAGGTTTGTGGAATTTGGCGAAAACGAAACCGGACCAAAGACAACAATAAACATCCGAGATGAAGAGGAATTATTTGCCGCTGCCGCTATCTGAGAAACAGTGATTTACAAAGCAAGATCGTCTCTAATCATATCGTGCGCATATACGCACGCCCTCTCCTGCCGGCATCCAGTCCGTGAACCCGTAGTATCAACAGCAAAGATTAGCAAGACCTTTTTCATTATTCCTCTTTCTTAATAATCTCTCCATTCTCCGAGATCCACGGACATTTCAATCTCTCCATGGGCGGGATCCTCAACGGGTTCCGCTAGCATCCCGTCTTCCCGTCGTTCGTCCCACGTTGCCGCAAATACGGTCCAAACCAAGAGATCGATGGTTGCGAAGACGGCGTAGCGTGAATTACTAACGACACTCTGTTGAATTGCCAGTTCGATGCGGAAGCGAGCGCGGGATGCTCAGGTGTTTGTAGTCGCGGACTTGCATGCCAGAGTCTCAAAAAAGGAATTACGCGTAGAGGCACATCAGAAGCCAAGATTTCCTTTCTCCAACTGACAACTAAGACAATCCTGTCAGCCCCGCCGGGAGCCGCTCTCGGAGAGGGGCAATGGAGAGACAAGAGAGAACGTGAATGTCAGAAAGATAGGCATACTTCGTTTCCTTTTGGTGATTTCCATCCTGCGGCAGACTGAACCACCCCCTTCCCTGCCGCTGCCGGCCGCGGCGGCCCATCCTTCCCATTCGTAAGCTCTGTTTACTGGCCAGCCATCTTCATCTCGAAATACACTGACGTTCCACCAATCGCTGTTGTCAGCTCTCCGTGCCTTCGAAGACGTATTACATGAGCTGTGAAGCGACGACGGGGAGGGGGGTCCTCGTCCATGTCCAGCATCCACTCCCGCGCATTTGAGGTAGGGTTGCGTAAGTTACAACTCATCGTACGGATGCAGTAAAAGGGCCGGAACTCGCTGCTGCTGCTACCGTGCTCTTATCCCACAGAACGCACGACTCCCTTGCCACCAAAAAAAGACCTTTCCGTGGTCTGTTTGCCCCCTTTCAGTCTGTACGCTGTCCCTCGCGCAAACACCGTGTGTTTCCCATCTTGCATATTCCCGTTCCATCCATGCGTTTCTTTTTATGTGCCTCTACCTTATCTCCCACGGTCGAGGCAAGAGAGAAAGAGAGAAAGCTGTGACTGTCACAGCAGAAGCGCGGGAAGCGGGCTCGGGTTCTGGGGCCGATATGTCTCGCCCCGCCGCTCACGTACACGAGAAGCACGGGGGGGGGGGGGGGGGGGGGGGAGAAAGTTCTGGGGATGCGGCTTCTTCTTTTGATTTTGGTTGCACTGGCTTTTGCGCCAGCACTTTGGTCCGCTCCCTCGCCCCCTCACTCCTCTTGCATTTCTGGGTTGAAGGTGAGGGTATATAACCAGAGATAGGGTGGCGAAAATCCTTCCATGTTGTCTCGTTTCTCTCTTTCACGTCTACCGAACTCACGATTTTGCCCGTCCTTCGAAGAAAAGACGTCCCTGATCAGCTCTCATTTTCTCTCACTTTGTTCTTGCATCTCTCGCGATTGTTCTCCCTGCTTTTCTTTCGAACAGCAATGGAACCGCAACCGACTACCGATGTTCCGGAGACGAGCCACGACGATACCATTTCCCTCATGATCCTCGAGTACATGTAGACGGAGAGTACGGACTTCCGTCACGCGGCTCCGCCCCCAGGTGTCAAACCATTCACGGCTCGCATCAAACCGAGCATCATCCATCTCCCACCCTCAGCCCCCCAATGTTGCCGAAATCTCCGCACGGGGGACCATGTCACCTCGGATCATCAAACGCCGTTCCAACGACGCCGTGTTGACGATGTCTTTGGCGAAACTAGACGTACTCAACGACTGGCCTTTGCGACTGCGGCCTGCCGCAGTTCTCCCTCTTGACTCCTTCCCAAGGCCTCCTTCCTCGTTCCCGGGTCGCCCATCATTCCGCTCATCAGTCTCGGATGAGCAGAAAACACACACAGCCGTCCACAAGTTGAGCATTGCTTGCGGCCGTCTACAACACCAAGTACACCCGTACCGGCAGGAACGTCTCCCTAGAGACAAGGCCCAGAGCTTTGTCGCCATCCCACCACCCTGACGCGATCGCATACTTTCCAAATGTCTGGAGACGATGCCTCGTCAATTCTTTCACACACGACAAGACCTCATGCCACCCTTCGCCTTCGGGTCTCTGCTATCCGCTTCATCGCCTCGAACGATAAGAAACAGCCACCGGAATAAGATGACGCAGGTGAACAACACGAAGTGTCAAATTTCGACCAGCCGGTTGCTTGACCAACGAGCATATGGATGAGAAGCAGCTCGTTAGACAACGACGCATTCACTACCACGACCGTCGTCGGGGGATCTGACAAATACAAGCAAGGACCACAGAGGCGTCTCTCATAGGGGTGGGTGGGGGGGGGCCATTGGGATACGTTCATCCGAGGTTCACCAGCCTTCATCCGGAGCCGTTTGCGTTTTCTCTCGTTTTCCCCCATCACGGTTTCGACCGAGTTCTAGTTTCGGTTCCTCGGCTAGACAAATAAAAAGGGAAACGAGAGAAAGTCTTGGGAGAAATAGAAATGCCGTCCCAGAATAGAGGGTAGTCAAATGAGTTGCGTCATCCGTCATCTGCTCTCCTCGCCCACCTTGGTTCTTAATGTCTCGACCTCTGGAGTCCCAGCCCTTTCCATCCGCGGCCGCGGGTCTCCGTGTTCCGGGCCCGTAGAACCGCGTGCCCTCGGCCGTCGGTTTTGTCAACGTCGAGACGATGACGGTGGACTGATGAACTCCGACTTCACCTCGCCTCGCCTACTGACTGCATTGGCGGATGTACGCAGAGTTGGCATCGCGATGATGGCGAGTCGCCCCTTTCCCGGTAACTCGTTTCGAGTATCCGAAAAAGTCGGCGTTCTCGGTCTCTGCGACTCATAATCACCTTCTCTACCCCGTGTCGTCTCGCTATTCCCAATGCCCATTGTGTACGCGATGGTGTGAATCCGGATAGTCGAGAAGATTGTGGACACAACATTGACTGACGGGCTATCCTGACTCCCCCCCCCCCTTTTTTTTTTTCCTCCTCCCCTACAGACAGTGTCATCCCATCTCCTCGTGTCATGTCTTTGCCGCTCCCCCGCCGGTTCACTTCTCATCGTCGTGCTCTTTTTCCAGATATAGATGACCGTTGAGGAATTTCAACCGCGAGATTTCCCGGACGGCTCGGGTGTCCTTTTTTTCTTTTTTCCTTATCTCGTTCATCCCATTTTCTTTCTCCCGAATCGTTTCGTTCCGGAATCGGAATCTAATCGGGAGTTTTGCCTTGCCATGAATGACCACTTTCAACGGCAGGTGTACTGAACAATCTATTGTTTCCGTGGACATGACCGGGGGGGGGGGGGGGGGGGTTTATTTTCAATTTTCTTTTTCTCATTCTGTTCACGTATATCTCCTTGTTGGTTCAATACAGTTGCGGCTCGTCATCCACCCTTTTTCCTTACCAATTTGACAATTTCATCAGCGAGAGGTCAAGGTGGGAATAATGTTTTGGGACGATGGAAATCGTCACAACGAGAAACGTCTGTAATTCCCCGTTTTCGAGATCAACACGATTTTTCACTAAAAGTCTTTTTATTCATTAGCTAATATATTCATTATCTAAACAGTTGGGGCTGGAAAAGCAAATAAGTCATTCAAGGTCTTTCAAGGCATCCATTTTCATTCAAAGTCACTCTCACATCACACAATCGAGGTTCAACCCCAGCTCAAATTACTCCCCAGTTTATCTACTAATACTCTCCACCACATCTACAATACAAAAGAGGTCTGTCAATCTACCATATACTCCCCGGTACGGAGCGGTTGATGGGTGATACATTACCCCGCCCCCCAAAAAGCCCTGTTCTCTGGGCAAAGGAAAATGAAGAAATACACGAAAGGGTTTTGCTTGCATATCCACACGGCATCATGGGTACTATGTACAAGAATGGTACGGAGACTCATTCAGGATATGAAATAAAAAGAAGCAAAGATATGTTTGGGTTGGTGGTGCGCTGGGACCTCGTTTTCAGAGGGTGTTGCGGACAACGCGGGAGCGGAGCTTGGCCGGGGCCGGGGCCGGGGCCGGGGCCGGAGCGGCGGCGGCGGCGGGCATGTAGGTGGAACTAAGACGAATGGTTAGCGTCATGTGTCAAGAGCAAAGGGGAAAGGATGCTTACCCCATGTAGGTGACGGGGGGAGCCATGTTGAAGCCGGTCGTGTCGAATACGTTCTCGGCGTTACCGGCAGCATTGCCCCCGACGGGGATGCTCTGCTTCGCGCAAGCGTCACGGTGATCCTGAGGAACAGTGAGGTTGCGGAGCATCTCGGGAGCCTCGATGATGGTGGCGGTCAGACCCATCTCGACGTGCCACTCGATGTGGCAGTGGAAGAGGTAGACACCGGGGTTGGTAGCCTCGAAACGCAGCACAGCGTACGAGTTGCCCATGACGGTGACGGTATCACGGCGAGGTGGCTTCTGGTTCAGGCGGGCGCGGTCAGCACCGGGCCAAACACCAGTGCCAGAGGCAGGGCGCTTGAGGACCTGGAAGTGGTGACCGTGAAGATGGAAGGGGTGGGCGGCGTCATCCTTGTTGTTGACCACAATGTCAACGATCTCGCCGTACGAGACGATGAAGGGGTGGACGGCACCGTACACAGCCGTGTTGTTGTTGTTTTCGCCGGTGGAGGCAACGGTGTATAGGGTAGGCACCTTCTGGTCGACGTAGGGGGAGCCGTTGACGCAGGCACGGGGAATGCCGTTATCGTCGGTGCAAAACTGCCAGTCGAACTGGAAGGTTTTTGTGGAGGGAGGGAGGATGGTCTCGCCGTTGTAGGGCTCATAGACGGAATCATCAGAAGGCTTCCACTCCGCAACCGAGTCAGTACCGAAAGGCATGTTCTGGTTCATGACCAATTGACCCGTAGCGTTGAAAGGCCACTGCAGGCCCAATTCCTTGTTGGTCCAGTCGCGGTTGATATCGGCGGACATAAGGAAACCGTAGTTGCGGTTGTCACGGTCGATGCACTTGATGAGAATATCGTAGCGCTGGGCAGGGGTGATGCGGATCTGGTAGGTGAGCTTCTCCTTGACGTATGCCGCATCCATCATGATGAGGGTCATGTCGTGAGAGTCGAAATGCAACATGAACGAGGCAAAGGCGGAGTAGTTGATGACACGGAAACGGTAGGTCTTGCCCTTCTCGAACTTGTAGTTGGCAGAAGCACCGTCATTGACAACAATGCCGTTAGGAATAGGCGGCTGGAAATGCACGTTGGTTGGCTGGAGCATCTTCTGCACCAAGGGGATGGTCTGATCGAAATACCTGCAGGAAATTAGACGCGCTGCGTATGAAGAAGCCTCGCGGATAACTCACCAGTCGGAAACCGTCAAGAGGTACTCCTCGTCGTACTTCCCCTTGTAGGGATCTTTGGGGTCGTGGATGATGAGAGGGCCGCGCATGCCGTCTGGGTATTGACCCATGTTGTGGGAGTGCCACCAGTAAGTACCAGCCTCATCGGCCTGTTCATCGTCAAGGTCAGTAATCAATTCCGATTTTACGTCTCTGAAGTTTACTTACAGTGAAGGAGTAGGTCATGGATGAGTCGGGAGGCAGAGGGCACTGAGTGACCATGCTGGGGCCATCCATCCAGTTGGTACTGATCTGGTTGATGCCGTGGAAGTGAATACCAGTCGTCTGGTTGCCAAGCTTGTTGGTCAAGTGGACGAGAATGGTATCACCAACGTTGGCCTCGATCTTCGGGCAGGGCCATTGTCCGTTGATACCGATGACGGGTCTCGTAACGTTCTTTCCAGCGTTGGTGTTGACCCATGTGGCCTCCCAGTTGTAGGTGACAGTTGCAGCTAAGGCAAGGTTGGCAAACGCCAATGTAAGCAGAGATCGAACCATGATGGGCGTTCCTGACTAGACAGACCAGGCCTAGTAGGGTGATTAAGTGATTATAGGTACTCTTCCGACGAACGAGTGAAGAAAGGAAGCGCGTATGCAAGGGGGGGGGGAAAGAAGGCAAGCGAAGGCGAATGGGATGGGGAGTGAAGTCTCAAATTAGGAACTGAGGAGGGAAAAACATGAGGGTTATAAATATGGCCAAGCGATGGATTTCCAGGGCCAGAGCGGGAGGTTAGCTGGTGCTCACCACCAGCCTTCCCACACCGGCCGGCCCCGGCTGGATGGTAGAGTTGGAGCTCGGGCTGGCATGGCTCCGGGGCGTGAGTTGGGAAGTGGATTGATGCTCGGGCGAGACGGGCCCCGGAAGTGAATGGCGGCTGGATTACATACGGCGTCATGCTTACTGCCTCGCACATGGTAGGTACTCAGTCGGGCAGGACCAGGCGTATAAGCCACAGCTTGGTGTTAGCTCGCTGCATGGCCGGATGTCCGTTGACTGCAGCAAACTAGGAGGACGGGGAGACTAGACCCTGTCAAGGATATCTAGGATCAGTCGTATAGTCAGGCCTCAGGTAGGTGGGTATGGCAGAGTAAGTCATGCAAACCCTCAGATAATTGAGCGTTGAGAGAGTGGACAATGTGCGGACACTAGTGCCCAGGTTGGCTCACACGGCGGCGGCAATGTCGTGCTTGTCGTGCTTGTCGTGCTTGTCGTGCTTGTCGTGCTTGTCGTGGCCGTTGAAGCTGGTTACCAGCTGCAGGACCACTGGGAAGTTGTCCATAGCTATCTATGCAAGAGTAAATGAGACAGCGCATGTAGTCACGATCAAACCTGTGCCTGTGACTTCTCTGGGGTGCACTAGCTGGTTGAGAAGCAGACCACAAACCGCAGAGAATGACGGCGAGGAATGTATTATTGGATGGCGGATTGAACGCCACCATGCGAGCAGGGCATTTCCAAGACAAATCGATATCGACAGGCAGATATTGGAGGAGTACAACAGGAAAAGACTGCCCGCATCCCTGGACTTGCAGGCGAGGGATACTGCAAATCCAGGGATACGCTGGGGTAAACGGTTGAGCAGCAAATTGGCGGATGGTTCCTCGAGGCTGACTCTGCCTGCAGGAGCGGGTGCATACGCATGCGAGAACGAAGTAGTCTGAGCTTGAGTCGAAGCTGGGTGTTGTAGCGCAAGTCGGTTGGTTCCTCGGCTGGTAGCCGTTTTCCACCCTATCTTCTCGCAAAGCAACGGCGGAGCAACGGTATGGACAAGATATCAAGAACGTGTAGCCGGTGGAAGGACAACCAAAGCTCGAATTCGAAGTTGCAGAGCTGGTTCGGCCGAAGCGCTCAGGTGGGCGGCGACGTCATGGCGGTAGACTTTGCCAAATCGAGGTTGGGTTTTCGGGGGTTGGCGAATGGGAAGGCCGAGCGAGACTGGAAGAGTTGCTGTCAGGTGGGATAGTCGCCGTACGCAGTATGTTGCCCGCCGCATTTTCCGTCCCAAGAATCCCAAAGGGCTCGCGTTGTGCAGTCTTCGTCAGCTTGGCATGAGGAAGAAGACGTTGGGAGAAGGCTGGATTGTGAACATGCAAGAACGTCCTTTGGTGGCGTCTAAGACTTTGGTGGATGCAGCTGGACCCTGGTCTGTCTCAAAAAGCCAAGATCAAGGTACGCCAAGCAGTTCTCAGTCGAGTTCGGTGCCTAGACCCAAAAGAGGTTATGTTGGCTGGCCTGGTTATCGGTCATAAATGCCAATGCCAAGGGAGCCAAAGGTACGATTCCTTTCGTATGTACGCGATTGTGCTTGTGCCCTCTCGTCCCAACTAGTCAAGAGTCAGGTTGAAGCGACAGCTGTAGTGCGAATCTATGGATACTCTGCAAGGAGTGTCAGACCGAATGGTCGTTGGCGTTGGTAGAGTGGCCAGAGAGACAAGATAGCCGGCTGAGCTCATCTCGTGCCGGGGCATGACCGAACAGGCAGGCCACGGCTCGTGAGAATAAGCGTTAGCGTTGGCGTAAAGCAAGTCTTTGGTAAACGGATTTCTTGTCGTACAACCAGCAAAGCCGTCGGGCTTCCAATTGACAGAGCGTGTGGCTACAAGGGGCAATGCAATACCAGAGCAACAAGCGACGCACGGGACATTGGATGGACCGGCCGCGGTAGTCATGGTCCTGGTGGTGTGGTGTGTTGTGGTGTTGTGTTAGGTTGTGAGCGTTGGTCGATATGGTTGGTATATGTGAGTGTGTGCAGATTTGTGTAGAGATGGTGAGCGATGTACGAGTACTAAGGTATTAAGGTAAGGTAATGGAAGGAATAGCAAAGTGCCTTGGTCGAGAAAGTACGTTCCCTGAGCGTCTCCACACTCATCATGTCGATCAGGCCAGGCCCAAGAAGCCCTGTGTTCGTAGATCATTCAGGCGAGGTGGGTGGGCGAAATAGGGAAGGCGGCCTGCGGCTCAGAGCTTAGAGGCAACATGCCCTGAGATGCGAATTCCTTTCTCCGCGTAACGCGTAAGCGTCGGCCGGATGGATCTCAGTCTCTCCATCCTGTCCTTCACTCTCGAAATAGCAAGCGGATTTGGATCGGGATGGAAGTGCATTTGCTGCAGCAGCAGCAGCAGCAGATGCAGAGGCAGAGGCAGATGCAGGTGCACTTCCTCGTCGAAGCGAGTGACCTGTGTTGCTGCAGTAGGGCTCGCCTTGGCCGAAGTAGCTAAAAGTACCCACCTAAGGTACCTACTATGTAGGGAGGTAATCGCCTCACCTTGCGCTTACTCAACGCGCTTTCTATAGCAGACAGCATACCTCATGGACGGCTCTTGCATTGGCACCGACATTGTGGAGGATGAAGGAGGGGGCAACAGCTTGACATTGTCCGTCTCAACGCAGATCGCTTCATCTTCATCTTCATCTACATACCCAGCTACCGAAGGTAGTAGCTGTCAATGCTCAGGCCAGGAACCGTCAAGGCACTCTAGTCCGAAGTGGACAGAGGCAAGATGCAAGCAAGATGCAAGCAAGATGACTCTCAGCGGCCAATACGCGATTATCATCTCCTCAGCCTTAACTTCCAGAAACGGAAACGCAAACGCAAGCGACTGGTGACTTTACTCCCTCCGAAGCCTCTGCCTTACTGGAGGCTCGAGTCCGAGTCCGAGTGTCTCTCCGTTAACGGATTTGCAGAGTAGGTACCTGGACATAAAGGTTACCAAGTACCTGGCCAAGGTCCATCTCATCGGCAGCTGGGCCAATCCGATGCTTGGCCAGCGGCTAACTACCGCAACCCGCGTGCTAATCCCTGTGCCAGATCACTCATTGAATTTCGGCTCGGGTCGCCCTGGTGGCGTAATAACAAAGGCTCCTTCGCTGCCGATGTCAACCCTTCTTCGATCTCGTATTTAGTCTTCCAGTATAACTTCAAGTCACACATCTCGTCTGGGAAATGGACGGCTATAGCTTGACATCATTGATGTTGACGGTGCGCATTTCTGTCCAGTTTTCCACAGTTGAGAACTTGAGACGCTTCTTTCCGCCTAGACGGTCGCCAATGCTTGTCAGGCTACTCGACAGGGATGCGGCGTCTGTTCCCTCTCCTCGGCAGCACTGCAACGCAACGGGAAATTATTGCTTTATGAAGCCCTTCTGTACTGCTGAATCACCATCGAGCATGTCAGATTCGTCCTGCAACTGGCCGGCAGATCGAATTTGCATACTGATACGGCGAAAAAAGAAAGATCACCAAAATGAAGGAAGAAGGGGGGGGGGAGGTGGAATAGGCCAGCGCCCAACGACCTGTACGCAGGCTTGGCATGCGAAGCTCTTCCATCGGCTGATGAATTCTTTCGCAGAACTTTCGACATGTTAGCACGGGTTATAGAAAATGGACCCTTTCTGGCCCCGCCTGTTCGACCAGATGTACCACGCCGTATCACCGCTTAACCAGCTCGACGCTGTTTCTCGCTCCGTATTCTCCATCTCACCGTCTTGCCCAGGCCAACCTGAACTTCGCCTTCTTTCCTGGTTTAACCTTTAACGGCGATTATAGCGACACCTGAAGGGGGAAAGCGCTCTATCAATCTGGTCAACTGAGAGGGGGAAAGCAACGGTTTCATCACCGCAACCTCAGAGTTGCACCCAACTTGCATCCGTACCGTATCACGAGCATATGGCTAGTAGTCCAAGTGTTCGGGTTGACGACCGTGCTCAGCAACGGTGTGGAACACAACAACAAAGATGCCGCAAACGCTGGCAACTGTTAGCAACTTTGATTTTCAGAAGAACCTTCAAGTTAAGCAACAAAAAAGTTTGCTATCTGGCCCATACCATCTACACCGCAGACACCGTCCCATCGTTACCAACAACTGCAGCCCTAATGCGAGGGCGATGCTGGTGGAACCAGCATGGGATCAGCTCTGAACCCCTGGACACCCCCTATTCTTTGTGTGCCGAGCCCGACATATTCCAGCTCTTATCGATGCTGGCTAAACCATCCACCCTCGCGCTTTGCGGTAGCAAGACCCTTCGAGTCATTTCCCAATCGCGGATGCAACCTTTGGTTCCATGCACATATCTCACAGGTTTACATGCTCAGATGAGAAGTATTGCAACTCGCACCAGCCCACCAGCCCTCTCTCCCTCATGAGTGGTTGGATATGCAGCATCCCGCCTTAGCGCCTATCATTCACCGAGCCTTGCAGAAGACCCTGGTCCCAGTAAGCACTGTTGCAGCTGACAAGAAAAGCTCATTACACTCAGCAATCGGTCGACGGGCTTGATCACTGCCGCGTCTGTCGCCATGATCGGACAAGTCTAGCAATTGGCTTCGTGGCGCAACAGGCTTGGGTCGACAGAATGCTGAGTCAATGTCGAATGTCACCCTGCTGTTCGTGCTGGCTGACAGCATCCAATTTCTTTTGTTGGGACGGGTCTGGCGGCACGATACTTAAATTCTAGGTCGTTCTGCCCAGTCTATTTCCCGATCTCGGAACCGGCTTCGCTCCACTTCGGCCAGCCGAATGCCGTTCGGAAAAGCGGAGCCACACAGATACTCCGCCCGGAACCGGCCAAGACTTCTAAATGCGCCCGCTCAAGAAATCTAACCGTGAAAATATCCCAGAATCTATTTCTTTCGAGATTGAGTCCAACTCTCTTCGTCCCACAAATGCGTCCTGGTGAAGATGCCATACGCCTCCGTGGATGTCAGCCGCGAGACTCGACCGAGGGAGATTGGAAAAGAATTACCCTCCATCCAAGCTCTGTCGGTTCACGTCAGACTGCCTAGTAGGTTCTTTGACGCCTGGTGAACCGAGGGGTTGGGTCTTTGCTCGCGCTTTGATCGCAACGCAACCCTTTTAGTATGGTTGCCGCTCAACCGTGTCGGCACCCTACACATTGGACAAATCCACGGTACCACGGTCATTGAAACGGACTTCCATGAGAGCGCTTGGTCCCGTTTGCCCCAACACGAGATCGGCACGGGGATTTACCAACCTCCCCTCTTACGAATCCCTCCCCACTCGCCATTGGGGATTCTTTCCCACGGACGCGGCATATCGTCTAGTTAACGGCCTGAGATGGCAGCTCCGGTCGCGTGCAATATCTATCCTTCAGAAAGCCGGACGCCGGGGTAGAGGCCGGGCGGTTGACGAGCTCCGTGCCGAACACGAGCCTCCACGAACCTATCGCTTTGTCTGCAGGCGTTGCAGAATGGCCCCTGTTTTCTAACAACGTGGACAAAAAGGGCATGGCCATACCGAAATCTTTACTCATTACAGACAACCTCACCAGCCACATGCCATTAACCGAAATCAGAGAACTCTGATGTGCAATTTCAAACTGAGGGAGGTCAGAACCTTGCAGACGACCCTACCGCCTTGCCGCTGGGCAGCAAATGGAGGGCTAGAAGCTCCCACTAGGCCGTCCTTTCTCCAGCTCACTTAGATCTGAACTCTCCGAAACACGATCAATGTCAAACATGTCGTTGGGTCGCTGAAATGTTCACTCTACTGACATCCTTCGAATCTGACAGACTTCTGTAATCTCGTCGCGAGAGTCCGCATTGTCGCTCGCCCATTCACCTTGGAAACCCCCTTTACTCATGAGAGGATCGCTTCCGTTGTGTCGTAAGTGAAGGAAGCCTCAAAGCTTCTCCGGGCATCTATCAGCTTCGGGATTCCGCCCCCCCACGAGGCACTCGGACGAGACAAGTCTAGCCAAGCATTCCCGACGGAGGAGGGTTTTATGATTGTTCATCACGAACCCTACGCAATTATATGGTTGGTCAACTCCTTTCAGTCAGCCCGAAGGGTTTTCATCTTTCGGGCTGAACTCAAGCGAATGGGAGAGGATCGGTCGCCAACTCTGGACCCCGTCGATAACACTGCGAAACATGCCTCATCCCGTGGGTTGGAGCTGAGCTGATCTTTCTGCTGGGCAAGAAATAAGCTTAAGTTGTCAGTATGTCAGATACAGGCGACCGGACTCCTCCCTCTTACAGAGCATCTGAAGTTTGTTTCCCACCTTTGACTCTACGCACTGCACCGCTACCATACACCACCAAGGGGACCTCTTCAACCTCACTTCGTCGTTCCATCAGGAGCTCTTGGTTTCTGTTGTCTCTGATATTTGAGGGTGCTTCCTCGAGTCTAGTAGTCGTGCACGTCTAGGCTTTGAAAGGTCGGTCTCACGAGTCGAGCCAGAGAAGCCTTCCCTTAAGGTGAAGGATGGAAAAGTCATCGTTAAGGGCTCCTTGGTGATGGTGACGGCCTGACTTTCGGCGCTCCGGAGTTGATCAGATATCGACTTTCTCGGCCGGTCGGACGGCCACATGCGTTCTTACCCGCGAAGCTGGCTAGCTTCACGTTGGTGAAGGTTTCGGAACAGAGTTGCGGGATGCCACCAATGAATGATTCGCAAATAATTCTCGCGTTCAATCGATGAGATATTTTCTTCCGATGCGAAAGCGAGGTCTATGAGGACGCACTCGCTAACTCCACGCCGTGTTTGACTCTGGTGATACAATCCCTTTGCGTGGATCTTTGGGGATCTGCTCAGCCAATGGCGAGACAAATCGAAAGCAGACGGCCAGTTCCGGAGTAAACTATCTATCGAGAGCTTACAATACCCTTGCGGTGATGTTACCTTACCACAGAACCTCCTCATTCGATGTACGCCACGCAGAATGGAATGCTCGCGAATATCTTTCAGTTCACGCAAGTGATAGAAGCGAGAAAATCTCTGAACAGCCAAGGATACTCTCCTTGTAAGTCAGCGCGGTCGTTTTACCCGCCCGGTGGATATCACACGTTCTTTGTTGTCTATCATCGTTTGGTAGGCATTGCTAATGGGACACGTTTTTGCAGATGGAATCGGAGCCATGCTCGTCCTCCTCTGGTCGCCCCCGCCTCTGAGTTGGACAGACACTGGTGGTGTCTTTCTATTTACTTGCAGACAATTTGGAAGAGAAAGCAGCATCCTGACGCCGAACGGATCCCAACGATTATTCTAGCACACCACAATCGCCGGAGACTCTGTGTGGGTGTCGCTGGCTAAGACATTGATCCGCTGCGTCACACATTCGAAGCTCGGAGGGAAATCATCGTGTTGTTTGTCTTCCTCGATGAAGGACTGTGCGCATTAGGTCTTGAACGTTGTACACGTCGATAATGCTTGCATAGACCTTACCGGGTTCGATTCTGAGTCTCGTTCTTCTTTGGTCTGGCAGGACATTTTTGCGGCAGCGATTTACCATGTACGGGATTCGTTTCCCACGTCCAAGTCAGAAGAAATCTCCGCTTCTTCTGTCATTGCCAGTCAGTCAGTCAGTTGGTTTTTCCATCGAGTTCTGCCACGGAGAATAGACATGTCACGATGTGTATGTGGTTCTGCTTGCCATCATGACTGTCGTCGCTGTGATCCAAGCGCCGCGCCCCCTTCACAGCATCCGGTTTGTGGCGCGCTGTTCTTGGAGCAGGTTTTGCAACATGGCGAAATATCTGCTCAACTTCACGGGTACGACGACCATATATTTTCATGACCCATACACGACTTCAGAAACGGTAAACCGCCCACTCCGACGCCCACAGAATAGACCACCGAAAGCTCAAGAGCCAACCTTTTTTGCCCGCATAGAGTCTTGCAATCCTGCTGATCCTTCCGGCTTTAGTTCGACACCCAAGGGAAAGTCTCATAGTCAGCAAGTAAAAATAAAAATAGAAAAACACGCAAAGAAAACTTGCCACCGTTGTCTTCCGACGAAATCCCAATGAGACGATTCCCGGCCGCAGCGGAAACCAACAGCATACACTTCATGCTTGTTGCCGAATTGGGCGACACCAGAAGAGAGAGAGAGAGTGAGAGATAAAGGGAGGGGGCGGCAGCAGCAGCCTTACGTTGGACGGATACGAAGTTCCGCACTTTTTTAAATTGAGACCCGCGGCCGCGATGGAGATCTGCAGCGCAGCAAGTATGAAGGTCAGGAAGAAACCCATCTTGGGTTGATTTGGTTCGACGGCCCAGTGTCGGGGGGGGGGCCACGACTCGCTTAGGTTTGTTTTATTGGGATGGACGGGGAGAGCGAGGTTGAGATGAACGCTGGGGCCGGTTGGTTCAGCGACTCTGAAGCTGGGAAAAAGAGAGAAAAGTGCTTCTTAATACGTGCTTGCCCAAAGACCTTGTAAATCTCGGTATCTCCTCTCAATCCGAGAGGCTAAATCTTGCAAAGGTTGCCTCTGTTTTGGGTGGTTTTGGTACCTTCGACACTGACTCGCGGGTTAAATCTATTGAACTTGAAAGTCCGGGTGTCTTTCCGCTACATTCGAACCTCCCTTTTAGAATAATAATAATAATAAATTCTATAGGATACGGAACAGCACACACTATTCTGGGTCTTGTTCTTCTAGTATGACGCTGCCATTCGAAGCTGGGTCCCGAAGAGAGAGAGACCGACAGACAACGCGACAAAATCCCCCGGTCGGGAGAGGTTGCACGTAAAGCAGTCGCGAAGCTACTCAGTAACCGAGGTGTTCAGGAATGAATTGGACTCAGATGCGAGGTTTGGTTAGTTTCCAGATGAGACAATTCCAGAACCCCAGTATTTACTCATGATTCTTGCACCTCGCGCTCTCTCGCTCTCGCGTTTGCATTCACCTACTCCTCCTCTTATAATCCAACAGAAGACCATGGTGGAAAACCGAGCAAAAGAAAACATGTTTCCCCCCACTCTCCAGCCAAACCAACTTGAGACAGACGCTTACAATTCCAACAGCCCCGGCCGGGCGAAGTCGAATTGACCGAGAACTGGCGTCAGTTTCATCGGCATTGGACGGCTGCGTCAATCATATACGAACGACTCGGCGTCTCTTACGACATCAGACGTACGAGCTCGTGGGAGGGACAGTTCGTCCCTACCAGGCAGATGTAAACGGTGGTCCGTTGTCTGCTTGGGTCGCCGGTGAACCCGGACGTTGATGCCGAACTCCGCTCTTTAGGTGCCCAACCTACGTCGAAACAGTTCGTCAATCATTTGACAGAAACAAGCTTGACCTGTGGTTAGCTCCTGAGAGAAAGTCTGAGCTCAAGAGTCAGGCGGACGTTGGCTGTGCGGCACATCGGGATGAATGAGTTGTACTGGCACAATGGGTCAAACTGGTCATCTGGGCGCATGCGGTCAAAAGGACGAGGTCTTGTTTACTTTTGCTAACTCCCAACTCGCAAGATGGCTGGTGCCGATGCCTCTGAAGCATAGGTGTATACCAGAAAGAAAAATTGGAAGAAGAAACCCCAAACACCGTAACTGGCTTCTTTTAGGTCCGCAAACGGGCTCTCTAAGCAGAAAAGATTTCCTCGACTCCGCTCCACGTGCCCTTGGACCTCTCTTCCCAATACGAGTCCTTGCCCGTCCTCAGCTTCCACACCTCTTCGCCCTCTGTAACCTGTCCGACCCTGGTAAACCACCTTGGCTTGTGCTCTTCTCCCTTCTCTTCCAACACGCGACGGCGTGCTCGCTGTGCTTCCTCGAGCTTGAGCTTCCACTCTTCTGCTTGGTCCAAATCCCCCTTCTCTGCCAGACGCTGATCGGGCCTGAGTCTGCTGTCGGTGGGCGGGAGCCTACCCTTTTCGATCTCCGTAACTTCATTGAGCGCTGCTGCAAATGTCGTCATGCCGTAAGTGTTCGCGGCGTTGTCCACAAGCTTGCCCACGCGCCAGATTTCCTGACCCGCCGCCTTGCCAGCCTCGACAACCCGAAGCCCGCCGGTCCATGTTCCTGACAAACTGCTTCCTGTATGTACCCCATCTGGCCCGTACGTTTCCACTTGCACGTCTTCACCTCGTCCTCCGAACATTCCTTTGCTACGGAACTCGATTGAGGCTTTGGCACCAGTGGAGTCATTGCAGATCTGCATTACCCCGACGGGTTCGACATACTTCTCGCCCATCACCACGTTACGCAAGAACATGGTGGCATGTGTCCACGAGTAGAGCTCGTCTGAGCCGTCGGCCAGTCGAAGAGCAACACGCACGCGACCTTCGGTTGTGATTTCAGCGCTCTTGCCCCAGAACTTTTGCGATGGAGCAGGCGACTGGCTGAATGACCAGTTGGCCGAGTCAGCCTGCATGGCGAGCCTGACCGGACGATGGCAGACCTTCTCGACGAGCAGACGGAATCCTCCTGGGACCTCTTGTTCTGTCCGGAGCATCTCGAATGTCTCCCCTAGAAGAGGATTGAAGGGCTTGCGGATGGCTCGTTCTTTGGCCCGCCCGCTGCTGAACTGGGATACTGCGAACGCCGTCACGTAGAGGAGACGATCCTTGGGCTCTTTCTGTCGGACAGCCTGATCCAGCAGCTGGGCATATTCCAGTTGCTCAGCCACACGTTGAAGCAACGAGATCGGTTCGTTCGCGGACACGGGCATACTGATAGTACTAAGATCCTTGCCAACATTTTTTCTCACGAATGCGATCAAGCTGGGGGGCTGTACCAAGGCCGGGGGAATCTTTGTTCGCCTCTCCACCGAGATGTCCACAGGCAATGGCGACAGGCTCTTGGGCTTCGCCGGGTAACAGCTGGAGCCATCTTGACCGGCGCCCGCATCCTCCTCCGCCACCGACGAGATTGATGATGAATCGGTGAGGTTACCTTCGTCCGGCTCAGAATCTGGACTTTCGTCCTCACTTTGCGAAATTTTAACGATCTGGGAACTCGTTTCACCCGCCTCGGCATCGAAGAACTCGTCCGTCGAGGCGGTTTCCATACTCCTCCGGGATGGCGCAGCAGAAAGTGGAGCAGGTACTCTTCGACGCTTGCTGTTGGCAATCAAAGCTGTGAACTCTGATACAACAGAGTCAAGATCGTTTAGCAGAGACGCGCAATGCTCCTGCGTGCTCTTTTCTTCGTGAATTGAGGCCTTCGACTTAGACTTGACATGACGCGGGCCGTTGGACGCAATTGTCGTCGTGACGCCAGCGGAAGCAGGGACAGCGAGAGCAGTTGATGCAGATGACTGATGTGCCTGGGGAGTGGTGGGGGTTTGAGTGGCTGCGCTCGACTTCCGTCTCCAAAACGGCCGTCTTTGGGCTTGCTGCTCGGTGGGCGGAGTGAAATAGCTCTCGTTTTCCTCGCCCACACTACTGGGAGACAGAAAGCTCGAGGCAGCCATACTCATCGGCCTCTGGTTCGACATGTCCTTAACTAGGCGACGAAGTGCGTCTCTCGTTCCAACCATTCGACTGACGAGGGTCTCGACTTGCTGCCATTCGCGATCCTCTTCCATACTCGTCGCACTCGGCTTCAGATGGGCGGTGTTCACTCGCAATGTCGGGGCCCTCAGGTTCTTCGGTTGATCCTCAACGCCTTCGAAACCTCTCGCTGCTCTGCTAGCTTTCTCCAGAGCGCGTGCCCAATCATTGAAATCCTTAGCATTGGATGCGCGCAGATGCCAGATTTCAGCGCCCGAGTCGATGTTAATTTCTCTGCGACGCTCATCAGCTGCGATGGCTGCCAGGCTCAGGGGAATGGCGCCGCGGAGTGCCGATGAATTGCGGTTGTAGTAGTATGAGAGCGTGCAAGACGAGTAGTCGAGAGAGAAGAATCTGCGCGCATATCCCTGGCCCTTCTTTCTCCTTCTCTTGTGAAGAATGCCGGTATGGTAGTTGGCGTTTTCGCTACGACCCGAAGCAGATGTCGGTCGAACTCCACCAGCTATGTGGCTGTGCAGACTATCTTGGGAGGCAGAGTTGACGGTCGTCACCTGGGGCAAGCTCGTTCTGCTAGCGCTCGCATTTGCGGCTTGAAGGTTCGGGAATGCGTGGGCCGTGGTCTGCGGTGGTGCGCCGGTCGGGTAGGTTAAGAGTACAAAGGTGGCCGTCTTAGAGATCTGCTTGGAAAAGGTATTGTCGAATACCAAGCCGAACATTCCGCCCTGGCCCTGAGGCACATCCCAAGTGCCCGTTGACACCTTATCTGCATCGCATTTTCCATGCCATTTGATTGGTATGAAGCCTTTGCTGGCAAGCTGCTCTTGGGCGGTACTGGTATCCCGCTTGCCAAAACGTCCCTTAGGTTCGGCTACGCCGGAAGTGAGTGTGCCGGAGGTCGCGGTGTCCTCATTTTGGTTCGAGATCAGGCCGGCGGCACCGGTGCCCGGGTGCTTGACAATGCCAAAGTTGCTGCCGAGGTGGGTTGTGAGCACGTGTCGGGTTGGAGAGGTGGAGAGGCAGAGAGAGGGAGGGGAAGGGAGTCACACACATAGACTTCTTATGCGGTTGAACGCTCCAGGAAATGGTATGGCCCTCGTCGACTTTGACCCAACGAACGATGTATGACTATGAGGGTGTAACTGTCAGCACGGAGATCTCCCGTCGGTAGTCGAACCGAGACGGAGCGGAAGGGGGGGGGAAGTGGCGGACTAGGCCGGCCAACGTACCTTGCTATGGATCTCCAACTGCTCAATGCCCGCCATTTCTGCGGTTGGGCGCCGGAGCTAGAGCTTGAGCTGCGGTTCGTGGACGGACTGAAAGCGCGGTATCCGGGTCGGAAGCTGGTGGTGGAAGTCCCAAAACTAGTGACTGGACATGCTGCGAAGGGCGAAGTGGGTAGTTATAAATCCAATTGCAGAGGGAGGGAACGATAATAATGTTGCGGAGAAAGTCAGGTCGAGAAGACGGGACGGGATGTGACACCCTTGTCCGGAGCTTTGCAGGAGGAGCAGCAGTAGGTACCTAAGAAGTTAGCACAAGGCGCCGTAAGGTACGCGAATGGTGAGGCGGGTGTGTGGCAGCAGGTCCCTTTTGGACACCTCACCTCACGGGTACCTACCTACCTACCTTGGTACTTTGCCTACCTTAGGCAGCCCCAGCCACACAGCACAGGGAACCCTGGAGAGTTGGTTGGGGGCGGAACGTCATTCGGCTCGAAACCCCAGCAGGACTCCGTGACAGGCTATTCTGAGGGAGGTGATAAGCGGATACAAAAAAGGGATTCCACCTCAGGTTGCAACAAACAGAGGGCTGTGCGAACGGTAAGCCGCGGCCAGGCGTGGGCGATGGTAAGCAGGATGAAAGCCAGCAACTGAGGTGGCAGGTGCTCGAGAAGTGGATGCGGCTGGTGAGGCTGGTGAGGCTGGGCAGGCCCGGGCTAGGTTACGGTACGTAGTACACTGACCTGCCCTGGTGGAATTGAATTACATTTGGGGGCATCATTCCCACTGCTGAGCGGCATTGGTCTGCAATATAGATAGACACTCACCATCTATTTCGCCCGGTCGGACTCTAAGCAGTCAAGTCATCTGAGGACAATTTTAACAGCAATGCAGTGCTGGCATCCTAAGGTAGGTAGGTCATCTTGGGCGCCCAACCAGGCACAGGCCCCGGGCGTTTGTGAGACGCTGCGCTACACGGCGCCCCGATCGCCCTGTCAAACAGACGGAGGCGCGGGCGCGGACGCGGACGCGGCGGGTGCGGGTGCGGGTGCGATATCCGCGTACTCCCGTAAATGAAAACCTGGTCTTCATTTGATTACGCGTAACTACATCCCGATGGAACCGATCTGAGCACCATGTCGACGGCGCCGACAACACTATTAACGAACCACCACTCGGTAGGTTAATGTCGTTGATATAGGCCAAGGCTGCCCCGGATGTCGACCCCAAATCCCGTCGGAAACAAAATTCGGGTTGTTCCCTCGGCCTCTGTGTGAAACGGCTGCGAAAGGCCCCAAGGCCAGATAAGGACCTGCAGTGAATCGGCAATGACGGCTGAGCATCTCCTCTTTTCCCGCTCAGCCTTCAGGTAAGTCAACCGCGAAGGCCAAGGAGCGCGCCATATCTCATTCTTCACCTCTCGGAGACACCGGATGCCTTTGGTTTACACAGCGGGCCTGCTTTTTGTTGGGACTCGTAGCAGAGTAAGGTAGAGAGTTCTTTTCGGACATAAAGGTTACCAAGTAAGGTAGAGAGTCCTACCATTACAGATACTGATACCCTATATGGCAAGCAGATGAGGTCAGACGGCGTCTTATGTCATATTCCGCCTTACAGATTGTGCTGCAGTTGTTAACCCGTTGCACAAGGCGAGTTGCAGCAGCTGAAACGAAGATCCGATCAGACAAGTACCCGATGACAGCGCAGAAAAAGGAATTAACCATTTGAGAGATCTCGCGAGAACCCCTGAGATACCTCATATTCAGTGGAGACGCGTAGTCAACACGGCATCCCTGTCTTCGACTGCATCCATGGATCCGCAGCACCACATTCGGAAAAACACCGGGCCCGTCTCCGTGGAAGAGACGGGACGGGACCTGACCTCGCCCGGGGCACGACGCTGGACACTCGAACCAGCCAACCAACAACGAGGACGTGACCCAGAAGCAGGGCCAGCCGAGAGCCAATTCGCGGATACCCGAAAGCCGTGGGGACGATGTGAATCCACTTCCACGCGTTCCTCGCATGCTGCCAAACCACATTAGGGACTCTCACAAAGTTTCGCAGTGCGCAATTCGATGCGATGACTGGGTAGCATCTTGCTTACGCAGTACTTTTTTCTTGTTTTAATCTATCATTGATGAATATTGCCATGGGCTACTAGGACTGGACAGTGAGGTGCTCTTTGTCCAGACCCGTAGCTTGCGCCTCTCTTCCTCAGGCAACCCCCCCCCCCCCATATCCCCCGGTCCAAGTCCACGTCCATGGGCACTATCCTCTTTCGGTTAGAGAACCGACTCCACCATCGATTTCCCCCTCTTCACACACTTGCAGCAGTCACATTGCGAGTTGCACTGGTCTGGCGTCTGGCTTTCCGTTTCCCGGGTTCACTTGTTGCTGTTTTGGTTGCTAATGATCGTCCCCTTTTTTCCTGAATCGCGCATTACCACCACCATCCACGCTCACCCCTCCGCGCCCGCAGTCGACCAAAACACACCACCCTGCGAACCCCCGAGGTGGACCGCCCATCTTGTCTTCCTCCACGGATAATATTGCTGAGCGATTCTTTTGTTGCTCCATTCAGCGCTGAGGCTTACTGTCAAACACTCAAAGCAGCTGCGACGAACACCTCTGGCTTCCGCTCCCTTCGCATACTACCTCATTACTCTTCCCCGCCTGTCCCTCGATTCTGGCTGTTCCTGGACTGATTCGCCTCCATCAAACCAGTCTCAGATACGACTCGTCTCGTCTCGGAACCGACACCGCACTCAGCCTTCCCGACGCATGACGGAGGCCATGTTTGCCGTCGTAGTTCCCTTTCCTCCTTCGACATCGGGTTCCCTCTTCCCAAGTGCATAATTTCCATGGTATACCTTGTTTCTTCAGACCCCTTCCTAATCCCATCTTTCTACCCAATTACCTGCGGCTGTCCCTGGCTCGCCCGAGTACCACGAACCCCTCGATCTACCTTTCAACTCTGAGGGACCGCGCCTTTGCTCGATTGAAAATCGTTGCCTTCCACCCTTACCGAAAAGCGCGCATCTACGCTGCCCTCGACGTCGACCGTTGTATTCAATTCCCATCATGACGGGCGTTCTTAGCAAGCGCCAGCAGGCGCGCAACGAAAAAGTCCTACATGACCTGGTTCAGTCCGTACCGGGGAACAATTTCTGCGCCGACTGTCAGGCACGGAACCCAGGTATGTGCAACAGCGCCATCCCGCTCAGACCGATACTCGATACTGACAGTAGTTCGCAGCATGGGCCTCTTGGAGTGTAAGCACGAGAACCCCCATCCGCACCCAATCGATACGACGCGAGCTTAATCGACGATGCGCAAAATGATGGAGACTGACAAGCAGTATAGCTGGGCGTTTTCCTTTGCATGAGATGTGCCGCCATCCATCGAAAGTTGGGTACGCACATCTCCAAGGTGAAATCCTTGAGCATGGACAGTTGGTCGAACGAGCAAGTCGAGGTTGGTCTAAAGCGTGCAAATATCGTCGACATAATTGCTTCTTCTAACGCTACGCTCGCAGAATATGAAGAAAGTCGGCAACGTCAGGTCTAACCAGATCTACAACCCAGACAACAAGAAGCCACCTGTTCCTGTCGACGCAGACGAGGCTGATTCTGCAATGGAACGCTTCATTCGCTCTAAATACATGAACAACAACCCTGCCCCCGCGAGAAAACAGTATTCCGGCCTCTCAGACGAAGGCGTGCCTCCTCCCCTGCCACCCAAAGCCGGAGGCAAGTTTGGGTTCAGATCAGCGTCGTCGACATTTCCACTATCGTTTCGCTCAAAGAAGGACACCGCGATGCGTAACGTCTCGAACCCGAGGGATTTGCCAAGAAGCCTGTCCCCGAGCGAACTGCCCAACAAGCCATCCAAGGTCTTCGGCCTAAGTGTCCAGTGGGAACAAGAGGATACGGAACGAAAGCTAGCCAGCTTGAGGGATATGGGATTCACGGATACTCAACGGAATGCCGCGGTGCTGAAAGGCGTCAATGGTAACTTAGAACGGGCCATCGAGGCTTTGGTGCGTCTGGGAGAGACCGACAGGAGGTCGCCTTCTTTGACAGGTCCTCGGGAAAGCTCTTTGCGAGCGACGCGCTCGCACGCGAACCTTTCGACGTCCAGTGGTCTGTCCGCGCCGCAGCAGACGTTCAGTGAAGGACCGCAGTCGCCTTCTACGGCTTCTAGCAACAATCCGTTCGATTTGCTGCCGCCCCAGCCGCAATCTTCCCAGTCCACCGGAACGCTGGCTAACAAGAACCCTTACGCGAATAACCCATTCGGCGCGCCAAGTCAAACGCACCAAGACTTCAACCAAGCATTCGACAACATGTCTTTGGCACCTGCTCAACCCCTATTCCCGCATCACACTGGTGGCGTTCCGTCTACTCAGCCGTTCGCCCAATCCCAGCAACAGATCTACCAACAGTCGATGAACCCACCAGTACCTCAAGCTCAGCAGAACTATAATGCGATCAACTATAATAGTAATATGACGTATCCCCAGCCCCAGCCGTTACAGCCGCAAATGACAGGTTACAACCCGTTCTTCGCAAACCAAACGCAGCCTGCTCCGCAGCCACAGCAGAACTTTTCGGTCACTACGAACGGCGCATTCGCTAACAAGCCGTTCGCGCGGTCGCCTACGAGAATCCAATCTCCGTCCTTGGGCCAGATCCCTGAGCAGACGCAATCGAGTTTCTACACCACTTCGCCGCGACCACTCTCGCCGCAGAACACCAATCCGTTCTTCTCTCAGATGACCTCACAGCCAACGGGTCAGCAGCAGCAACAACAGCAACCGCAGCCGCAGCCGCAACCATTTCAGCAGCAACAGGCTTTCCAGCAGCCGCAGCAATCTTACCAGCAGTCTCCTTACCAGCAGTCTCCTTACCAGCAGTCTCCTTACCAGCAGTCTCCTTACCAGCAGTCTCCTTACCAGCAGTCTCCTCAGCCATTCCAACCGTCGCAATTCCAACAGCCGCAGTTTCAGCCGCAGCCACAGCAGCAGCAGCAGCAGCAGTGGCCCGGGCAAGACTTTTCTCAGCAGCAACAGCAGCAGCAGGCACCCGCTCAACAGTCAATGTACCAGCAGCCCCAAAGACCTGACAAGGCCTCTATCCTGGCGCTGTACAACATGCCGCAACTGGCTCCTCAGCCTTTTGCGAACCAGACTCAAACGCAAGAGCCGCAACAAGTGGAGAACCCTGCAACGCAGCAGCAACCTGAAGCCAACGGCCAAGGGCCGGCTGCAGGAACTAAGAACCCGTTCTTGTCAAGCGGACCGACGTCGCCTGTTATGTCCCAGAAGGATGTTGGACCGCGCAGGGCTGGTGTCAGTCGGGAGAGTATGGCATTTACGGACATGCAGTGGACGAACGGCCGACATAGCCCCGATGCCTTCGCCAGCTTGAGCGCGAGGCACATGTAGAGCGCGTCTTAGTTTGGTGTGGCGGTGGATATTTCATATACATGGGTGTCTTTTTTGTAAGATATTGTCGACTCGGGTGGCTGGAGATTCGCATGCTGTGACCTTTGGTGTCCACATGATAGCGAGGATCTCCCTGCGGATACATCTACTTCTTTCTGTTTTTGCCTTTGGTGTCAACATGGACAGTTATGTGTCATCCCGTCTCATGAAAGTTCTCTTGCCTTGTCCGAACGTCGCGTTACGGGGAACGGTGCATATGTTGGTCCGCGAGGAACCATCCCCCGCGAGTACGGGCCAAGGGCGGTCCCGACATCGGCATCCCCGGGACAAAGCCGGGAGCACTAGACCCGGATCGGATCGGTGCTTACGACCTCCACCCCACATAAGGCCCCGTGTAAATTATCCCAGCGGCGGGCCAAGCCAATTCTCCGATAGCCCCGATGACCGACTTCAATTCCCGCGGCAACTCAAACACCGGTTTTGAGAGCTAAGATCCCGCCCTAGGTTGACTCATCAGAATACAAGTATCATTCATGAATTTGTGTTCTGCGGGACAAACTCTAGCCGAGGAAAAAGACACCGCTCATCCTGCAGACACACCACAAGCCATGATGGTGGCATCCCCCGACTTCCACGCCCGACTTCGCGCCGCCCTCCCAAAAGATGATGAAGCCAACACCCTCCCGCCAGCTACATGCCTCGCCAACGCCTCGGCCTCCCTCCCTCGACCCTCGGCAGAGGGCTACCTCTCACCCCTGGGCACCGAAGCAACCCTGTCTCACATGCTCGAGGAGATCGTCCCGGGCCTCAACGGCCAGGCCCGGAGCGGACGATACTACGGCTTCGTCACCGGCGGAACGCTGCCCGTGGCCGAAGCCGCGGACAACATCGTCTCCACCCTTGACCAGAACGTGCAGGTGCACTTGCCCTCGCAGACGGTCGCGACGGAGCTGGAGAGCGTCGCGCTGAGGATGCTAGCTGACGTGCTCCGCCTCGAGCCCCGGGAGGATGTCGGAGCGGAGGTCTGGAGGGGGAGGACGTTCACCACCGGGGCGACGGCGAGCAACGTTCTCGGTCTCGCGTGTGGTAGGGAGGCGGTGGTCGAGAAGCGCGGAGGGAAAGTGGGTGAGATGGGGATTCTGGGAGCGTGCGCAGCCGCGGGGGTGAAGGAGATGCAGGTCCTGACGAGTATGGGCCACAGCTCGCTGTCCAAGGCTGCGAGCGTGGTCGGGTTGGGGAGGGCGAGCGTCAAGGAGCTTAGGGTCAGCGATGATGAGCCGTGGAGGTTGGACCTGGACGCCGTCGAGAGGGAGTTGGGCCGGGACGGGGTCGTGAGCATCATTGCTGTGAGCGCGGGTGAGGTCAACACCGGACGGTTCGCGACCGGGTTGTCGGATATGGAGAGGCTGAGGGAGTTGGCGGATCGGTTTGGGGCTTGGGTCCATGTTGATGGAGGTGAGTCGACATGGGTCATCTTCTACGAGACGGTTGACTAATTGGCTTCACAGCTTTCGGCATCTTCGCACGGGCATTAGAAGACGTCCCTGAGTTCGAGAAGATCAAAACGATGGCTTCTGGGCTGGAACTCGCGGACAGTATCACAGTAGACGGGCACAAGCTCTTGAACGTGGTACGCATCAGCCACCCCCCACCCCCCCCCCTTCTTTTTTTTCGCGCAATACATCCAGGGACCATTGAATTACTAAATCCGCATCCTGCCCAGCCTTACGACTGTGGCATGTTCTTCACACGCTCCCTTGACACCCTGACCTCCGTCTTCACGAACCCCAACGCGGCGTACCTGTCCTCGGGTCCTTCCACGATCCCAAGCCCCTTGAACATCGGCCTCGAAAACTCGCGGCGCTTCCGTGCCCTGCCCGCCTACGCCGTTCTTCGTTCTGAGGGCAGGACCGGGCTCGCTTCGATTCTGGGTAGAATGGTCCTCCTGGCGCGCAAGATTGCGCAGTGGATTCGGGAGTCAGGGGCGTACGAGTTGCTGCCTGAAGGGGATTGGAGCCTTGAGGAGACGCACATGGTTGTATTGTTCCGCGCGGAAGACGAAGCTCTCAACGAGGAGCTCGTTTCACGAATCAATGGCACGAGGGAGATGTATGTCAGTGGGACGAGCTGGAAGGGCAAGAAGGCTGTGAGGGTTGCAGTTGGTAGTTGGCGGGTTGATGTTGAAAAGGACTTCGAGGTCGTGAAGAGGGTGCTGGAACAGGTCAAGGCTTGATAGGCGCCAACATTTCACTCCTGTCTTGCAGAGTACAAGGCAAAGAGAGAAATGAGAGCCCGTTCTTGTTCCTAAGGTATCGCAGCTCGTGGTTTTACAATGCGTGGTTCCCGGTATCCACCGCTGTCAAAGACGGCGCACCCCCCCCCCCCCCCGGCGCCCCTCGAGGTTCGCTCCTTCCCCAGTAACAGCCCAGCCCTGCCTCCTTCCTCAAGCCACTTCACCTCAGTCTGCTTTCGTCCCAACTTCACCTTCAACTCTCGCTAAACAGCAGAACAAAGCAGCCTGCCCTACTTCTGGTCCAAGTCCCCTCGAAATTGTCACCAACAACAGGGGCAGCCCGTAGGCGTAACGGGTCTGAACGAACTGTTGAGTAAGTGGTATCGCCAGGGTCGATTGTTCGAATCCCGCACCGAGCGCTTCTCCCCCCCGACCGATCGCACCGAACCGAGCGAACCCCCCCGACCAATCGCACCGATCCGAGCGAACCCACCCCCACGAGCGAGCGACAGAGATGTAGGACCCATTCGACACCGAGGGTCCGAACTCTTTTGACCTATTTATTGCATTGACACTATTGGGATATTTCTTCTTGCTGGTTATGACCTTCTGGAAGGTGGTTTTATTGCAATATGTTTATGCTCCTTCTGTGCTTCTTCTCTAAGTAAGGTAGCTTAGCTTAGATTAAGCAGGTTGATATATAAGAGCATAGACGTAATATACTCAGGCTTCTTTCTCTCCTATGAGAAGCTTAGGGACCTTTGGAGACAGTTTTATATAGAAACAAAGACGTTGTTGGTGTAATTATATCAAAATCATTTGTATCTACTATATAGCTACATGATTACGAGTCTAGACGTCGAGTATCTTCTCGAGCGGGACACCCCAGTACCAGCTAGCAACACCAATGGCGCCAACACTCATTGTGAATGCCATCAGGAAGTTCACGTCATTATTATCAAGTAGATCCCATCCCGTCTCAATCACACGCGACGGCTGCGCGTCGCCAAAGCTAGACTTGCGGTGCTTATCCTTAGGGTCGTACCTCTTGCCATCCACATTGATCTCAGGAGCGTCGATGTCGTCAATAGCACTATCAACTTTCTCGACGGCGCGCTTTCCTTCTCCATGAAATACAGCGGCTTTGATGGCGGCGCGCTTCTGATTCTTGTCGGCGTGATCGGCCGGGTCGCTGGAGACGAGGACCTTGCTTCCACCCTCGCCTTCCACAATCTTGCCGGATCGAACGTCTCTCACAGAGCGCTGGAAGACGGCGCCGAGCACACTGTCGAGTAAACTTCCGAGAGTGCCCCAGAGGGTCATGCCGAGCATGAATGTCGAGCGCTGCTGAGTTGTCCAAGCACCCAGGCCGCCGCCAACCTTTCCAGCTGTCGTCTCGCCGCACAAGGGGAGGAAAATCATCGATGCCGTGACAATGATCATAGAGCCCAGTGCTCCAGCGGCTATGCCTAGTGGCGTGACGCCTCCATTGGTTCCTCGCGGGACCTTGCGGAAGGTAGGGGATGTAATGAGGCGCGGGTCGCCCTTGGCCAAAATTCCGAGCTCAGAGCTGAAGGTATCGGCGGCGACAGCGGCATAGTTGGCAATAATTCCAATGACAAGGAGGTCACCTCCCCAAGAGAAGCAAAGGGTACCATCGGGGTTCGGAGTCGATGTATCGAGAATCGCTTGCTTTCGCTTGTTGAGTTGGTAGGCGTGGAGGAGGGACAGACAGGAGGCCATGATAGAGTTTGCGAATACTGCAGCGCGGAAAGGTTAGATCAGATGAACTTCAGGGAGGTCCCTCATAAGTTTCCACTGACCTTGAACATGGTTGCGATGTCCTTCGCCTCCGGGTGTGCCTGCAGATGCGACAGTCAAAGTAGCCTTGACATCCTTCTTGACCTAGTGACACTCAGCGCTGCTCTGGATGTAGTAGAACGGTGACCGTACCTTCGTTGCTCTCGTGCCGGCGAGGAAGAAGACGCAAAGCAGTGCAAACGGGAGGTTCCAAGGGTGATAAGCGTGGGCGATAGCGGTAATGACGGCCGCAACGATACCGGCGGGGGTGAGGGATTGATGCGACCAGGCCCGGTAGACAAGGGCTAAGGTCGCCGGGACGGCGTAGATTGCTTTCATCGTGTATTTGTTTTCGACAATCGCGAGGTGATCGGGGTTAAGAGTGACCTTGCGACCTCGAAGTTGAGTGACAGACCCAAGTCCAATCCTGTTGGACAGGTGCTTCGAAAGAACGTCAGCTCCACGTGACGTCAGTCGCTGGTCGAAGCTCCCAAGATTGGGGGGGGTTAGCTTTTGGACCCCTGTTGCGTCGGTTTCACGCGGTGTGCCTGCATCTCCGCATTATTACTAGGTACATTATGAGCATATATATATATGCTCGGATAGGCCCTTTCAGAGAAGGAATGCTTAGATGAATTTTCACCCACCCATTCGCCCTACTCGATTCTCTGATTGAGGCCAAATTTCGATCTCGCCGTCATCCAGCCTGTTTTGGACTAAGATCCGCCAACGAGCCAGCGGCGCATTCTAAGAAATCTGGGTTTTGCGTCTATGGAGGTCAAAGCATCTTGCGGCACAGCGCCGCAGAGAGTGAAGTGAAATATTTAAGGTGATCCCGCAAGCTGTGAGAATCCCAAGACACCGGCCTCAAATTGCATCCGTAAACACGCGCACGATGCGACCACCCCAATTCGACGACATGAAGCCTACCATGCCGGCCCACTGCGCTCGCCCTTCAGATCCTCAGGAGCGATCACCTTTCTTTCGTCTTCCTTGGGAAACTCGCGACGAAATGTACAATATCGCATTTCCCTGCATCGCCTCGCCGCAGCTCGTTTACACGAGCATTGACGACAAAATCTAGTTCAACACCATCGGAACTGCACTTTGCGGAGACCATCACCTGTGTCGCATCGTATGCAACGGCGTCTTCGAAGACAATGGCATCGAAATCAACGGAAGGCGCAAGGCTGCCCGCGCAACAGAAGATGACAACATGAGTCCGTACAAAATGAGTCTCCGGGAGATATATCGTCGTTTCAATGACTAACTCATCTACCCGCTCTCACTGATGCTCAGTTGCCGCCGGATGTACGATGATGTTGCGCCCTACTGTGACCAGTCACTCGCATTCCGGGACTTCGTTACACTTGAATCTTTCTATCCAGATCATGCGACGAGTCTTTAGACAGTGGCCTGTTGGACCGGTTGAACAAAGTCTCTCTCGATGTCAAGTTTACGCACGACAGCGCCTTCACGCCTTCCACCAGAAAAAAAAATACTAGTCAGCTAGACTGCGGCTTGCAAGAGGCTTGCGAGTATTAAGCGCATGCATAAATTCCTGCTCCGGCTTGAGATACCTCTGTCGTAGCAAAACTCGGTGCCTGGAAATGCTCACATCACCATAATCAAGGAGCTCAACCCGCTGGCCGCACATGTTCGGGAGATTGAAGTTCAGTCGTTGGTTCATCCCAAGTCTGAACGCGTTGGTCATATCAACCCAGGGTTCCGAGTTTTTCTGCTTTGGCCCAAAAAAGCAGTGCTTTTGCATCAGCCCAAAAAAGCAATAAAAGCGTGACATTGCACCAAACTAAGCCTAATTAGGCTAGTGTAAGGCCAACCCAACCCAATAATCGCAGTTAGGCTAACTTTTAAGCTCTTTTTTCCCTCCTATAACACCACCTCTGCCACTATTATTATTATCACTAATAACACTCTACTATTATTATTATTATTACTAATAACGTTATAATAGCTTTAAGAGGCCTTAAAACTACTATTATTAAGTAGTTATTTTACCTATACTATAATTATAATAATAAAAACTAAAAAGAGTAGTATAAATACTATAACTAGGTTACTATAGTTAGTATCTTTTAGTAGAGAAAGTATCTTAATTACTACCTATAATATCTTAAATACTAAACCTATACCTAACTACTAATTATAGCTACTCTTACTACTATAGTTATAGTTAATAATACCTTTAAAGACTTAATAGATTAGCTAAACTATTATACTACTCTTTCTATCTTTACTAATAGTTACCCCTTTACTTTCTATAAAAATAACTAGAGCATTTAAGAGCTCCTTCCTATTCTTAAAGAGATCTCTATAGTTAAGGGTATTTCTAACCTTAAGCAGATTAATAGCTTTATAACTAATATAAATAGTACTATAAGGGCTTTATACTAAGAGATTACTTATTAACTAGGTCTTAAATATATTATTCCTATTCTCTATAACTCCTATAAGCTAAACCTTCTTATTAGTAATATTATAAAGCTATCTCTATAGTAACTAATTATTAAAAAGGCCTTAAATATTATTAGTTACTTCTATATCTTATAGTTATAGTTAGCCTAACTTTAGTAACTTTAAGTTACTATTTATAGTAAGCTTAAAGCTTTACTTACTTCCTCTTTTACCTAATAGAAAAGTATAGAGTATTACCTATTATTAGTATTTTATTTAAAGGGTGCTCTCCTTAACTATATCTACCTTAATAATATTACTAGTTAGTAAGGCTCTATTATAAGAGATAGTAATACTAATAGTATTACTATACTAATTAGTATTATTAGTAATAAATTTTTCTAGCTCTATATAGAGACTCTTATTAACCTACTTAGACCTATTAGTAAGGCTATTAAGATATTAGAAATTAATTAATCCTATACTAGTTATATACTGAGATGGGATAGGATAACTGTGGCTACATAAAAAGAAGGACCCTAATAAAAAGAGCGTGATACGTTATATGTGTATTTGTGTATATGTATTAGGGAAAAACTACTCTAAGGGCGCGCGCGCGCGCGGGCGTATATATATATGCAGGCTTACATAATCCCAGCTTTCCTACTGCGCGCAAGGTGGGTAGCCCCACCACTGCGCCCATCACAATCCTCCCCAAAGCTGGGAAATGGAAGCCAAAAAAAAGCTCCGCAGGAAAAAAAAAAAATTCAGAGTTGAACCCACAACCTCTACAATAGCAAGTACAACAGCGTGTAGACTCATACCCCTATACTATGGGTCCTCCCCATAACTCATACCCTTCATGGTGAGTGCGCGGTAATATAGCGTATAGTGCGGTGCAGACCTTCTTCGTCAGGTAGGTCTACGTGGCGGCGGTAGTGGCGGGTGGCAGTGGGCGCAATAGTCGGATCTTTTCGGCCCTGCGGAGGGTGGGCTTTAGCAGGCTTCGGTGGGTAGCGGCAGGTGGCGGCAGGTGGCGGCAGGTGGCAGCAGGTAGCAGTAGCAGTGGGCGCGGTGGGCTGCGGTGGGCGGCGGCGGGCAGCGGCGGGCGGCGGCGGGCGCAAAAAGAGCGTAATAATAACTGCAGCAATTGGCCCAAAATGGCGTATTAGTGGCGCTGCAAGTAGTGCGAAAGTGGGCGCGTAATAAGGCGTAATAACGGGCGCAATAAAGCGGCGTAACTAGGCGTAATAACGGTCGTAATTGAGGGCGCAATTAAGCGGTCAATTGTGGGCGCGCGCGATCGTAAAAAAAAGAAGGGAAACAAGGGAGACTTGAACACGTAGCCTCAAAAAAAAGAGCAAAATAGTCACAGTCACCCTAACCGCTACGGCATCTGGTTCTTTTGGGATCTATCAACGAGGATAGCCACTCTCTGAGACGCCTTTGAGGGCGTGTGAAAAGAACAGATCCGCCTCTGGGCACCATTAAGATAGGATAGGATAACTGTGGCTACGCAAAAAGAAGGACCCTAACAAAAAGAGCGTGATACGTTATGTGTGTATTTATGTATATATATTGGGGAAAAACTACTCTAAGGGCGCGCGCGCGCGCGCGCGTATATATATGCGCAGGCTTATATAATCCCAGCTTTCCTACTGCGTGCAAGGTGAGTAGCCCCACCACTGCGCCCATCACAATACTTACCTATTAAGAGAGTATTTAGTATAACTATAAAGTATACTATATTACTAATATATACTAAGTTAACTAGATAGAGATATTTAGAGTATTTAATATTTACTAGGTAAAATAAATCACTAATATTAATATTATTATATCTACCCTTCTACTTTCTAATATATAGTATATATATAGCAATAATAAGTAAATAGTTATATTTAATTAGCTAAAGAGATTTACCCTAACTACTACTTACTATAATATCTATTATATTAAGATCCTTAACCTTTATATAGTTATAAGCCTATTATTTAACTTAATAACCTCCTTTTAGGTGCCTATATAGAGCCTACTTATAGCATAGAAGTATATATAAGTCTAGAACTTAAAACTAGCCCTATTAGTACTATAAATACTAAGCTATATTATAACTTTAATCCTATTAGAGAGAAGCTTTTTAGTACTTAATTTTATATATAATTTAACTTATAATTAATTAGCTTCTAAGATTACTAATAGGCTTATATTTATATATATAAACAGTTAAGTGCTTAAACAGCTATATATTTAAAAGGGAGGGTATTTATAGCTACTACTTAGGTAATATAGAAGTCTCTTATAGAGGAGAAGTTAGTATAATTAGAGAGAGATATTCTTAACTTATATATAGAAGAAGCCCTAGCCCTTAACTTAGAGTTTATCTAAAGCTAATTAATTTCAGTTTATATAGAGATTACTATAGTAAGCGAAATTTGCTTGCTCTAGCCCAAAAAAGCAGTGCTTTGCTTTGCATAAGCCGAGAAAAGCGCAGCGAGCATTTGCACCTTCGGAACTCTGTATCAACCGGGGCCAGCCGGGAACAATCGCGGTTTCCAAGTACCTGGTTGGACGGAAAGAATAGCGAAATGGGGGTCGTTATGAAATTGGATGAAGCAGAGCAGCATAGAAAGGTTTCAAAAAGTGACATATTGATAAAAAAGCAATCCAAATTATTTTGACGGTGGCCATCGAGGCCAATAAGGATCAAAGGATATGCGATTACACCATCCGTATCGATCTATCCGGAATGCCGGTCCGATCCAAGCTAAGTAATCCGACCCCGGAGTCGGCTCCTTTCTGCTTAGCGAGAATTCAAAGAGCTTCATGATTCATGAACACGGAGTTACGGATACATCACGTCCCCTCAAGCCACATGCAATGGATATTGTGTGATAGTCACCAATAAGTAGCAGAAGAGACATTCTCTTCTGTGAGCGCCCACGAAATTTACATCAGCTCGACTGAGAAAGGTGACCAAGTTATTCAGCATCGCTTTCTGCTGCTCACGATACCCCGTCCGCAATCACTCCACGCCTTTCTCTCACACTCAGACAAAATGGCAGCGGACGTGAGGCAAGAGCAACAACAAGAACCCAAAGCTGTGGTCAAGAACTACAAGGGCTTCGTCGCCGGGGTCTTTTCCGGCCTTGCGAAACTCACGGGTTTGTTATCCACGACCACGAGACTCACCCCAGATCAGCTCAATCGCTAACGCTGCGAAGTCGGCCACCCTTTCGACACAATCAAAGTCCGCCTGCAAACAACAGACTCTTCGCGCTTCACCGGACCCCTCCAATGCGTCGGCCAAACACTCCGCAACGAGGGCGTACCAGGCCTGTACAAGGGCGCCACTCCTCCCCTCGTGGGCTGGATGTTCATGGACTCCGTCATGCTCGGCTCTCTCACCGTCTACCGCCGCCTCGTCGCCGAAAACCTGTTCAAGCTACCTGGCCCGGAGAAGCTGCCTTCGTACGGTCACGGCATCGCGGGGATCATGGCTGGTAGCACTGTGAGCTTCATCGCGGCGCCCGTGGAGCACGTCAAGGCGCGATTGCAGATTCAGTATGCCGCCAACAAGGCCGAGCGTCTGTACAGCGGCCCTGTTGATTGTCTGAAGAAGATCTACGCGCACCACGGTGTTCGCGGAGTCTACCATGGTCTCAGTGCCACGCTTCTTTTCAGAGGTTTCTTCTTTTGTTGGTGGGGCAGCTACGATGTATTCTCGAGGTGGATGAGAGAGAAGACCCAGTTGAGCGCGCCGGCGATCAACTTTTGGGCTGGAGGACTGAGCGCTCAGATCTTCTGGCTTACGAGTTACCCCTCGGACGTGGTTAAGCAGCGTATCATGACCGATCCGCTAGGCGGTGGCCTTAATGATGGCACGCCTAGATTCAGGAGGTGGAAGGACGCCGCAGCAACCGTGTATAGAGAGGCTGGGTGGAAGGGGTACTGGCGCGGCTTCTTGCCGTGCTTCTTGCGCGCGTTCCCAGCCAATGCGATGGCCCTGGTTGCATTCGAGGGCGTCATGCGCGCCCTGCCGTAAGAGATGGACTTTTGGTTGTGCTTGTAAAAGTATGAGGAAGGGGATGAGTAGACATGGGCAAACATCATCATAGACTGTGAAAGAATACCCAAGAATCACTTCTCACAAATGCATCAAAACAAAAATTGTGGCAGATCAATAAGCACACGAGGGTGCTAACTTTTGGTATTCCCCATTAACCTTGCCAAAAAGCATTGCATGCCATGCCGACCCAAGTAACCTGAACCAGACCCGTGCAACGGAGACCATGTTACTGGCCACGTTTACTCGTCATCCTCCTCATCGGCGTCGTTGACGACGTTGAAGAACTTGAGCTCGTAAACACCCTTGGAGGTGGAAACGACGCGAAGCCAGTCACGAAGCTGCTGCTTCTTGAGGAACTTCTTGGTCCTATTGAGCGAGACCGAGTCAGCGAACTGTCGTGGGTGAACGCCGCAAAATTCCACAGGGGAAGAAGAAAGTCTTACAGGTACTTGAGGTAGCGGCCAGAGAGCTCGTTGTGGGCGATAATCTCAATCTTGCCCTCACCAGACTGGGAGATCTGGACCTGGTCGCCGAGGTTGCCGACGCGGCCCTCAACCTTGATCTTGTCCTGGAGGAACTTCTCGAAGGCAGCGACGTCGAAGATCTTGTCGGAGGCGGGCTGAGAAGCGTTGATGATGAACTGTCGGACAATTGGTCAGAGCCGTGCTTCGGTGAGTCGACGAATACTGGAGGAGTAACTCTTACCTTCTTGGTAACCTTCTGGTTCTTGCCCTTGCCGGTGCGCTTGATCGCCTGTTGAAAAAAAATGACCTTAGCCTACTGTTTCACGCCGCCACCTCTTTCAAGGCTTGGCCAACAGCAAAGCGGTGTTGTCATGTACATACTGCTTGAGGAGCCATTTTGGACGGTTGTGTGAAACGCAAAGAGGTTTTATCCTGCGTGTTCTGGTTGAGTGTGGTGAGGGAGGAGGTTTTGACAATTGAGATCTGCTGAGCCTGGATCTTCACGGATTTTCCTACCGAGTTGGTTTCTGCTGTGGGTTTTGCGCAAAATGCCCGCGAAAAGTTAGGGCAACGGAAGAATGGTTCACCCGGGACCAGCTTCAACCCGTGGACGGGTCCCGTCCACGGGTCGGAGGAGCTCGGGCCCGGCGAGTTTTCAACCAGATTTGGAAGGTGGGTCTACCTCCAATCATTGGTACTGTGTACCTTAGTGCCCCGGATTGTTGGCGATTGTCTTGCTTCCAACTTCATGCCGATACATAGGCTTTATTCCGGTCAAGAATGCCTCGATGAAGAGAAAGGTACTCGATTGCCATGGGTTGCCACCACTGTGTCTGCCTGAATCCCCAAGTCAGAAAGACCTTGCATGGGCCGGCGTGAATCACCGGAGTAATCCCAAGATACGATATGGCACTTATCATTGGCTCATCCCATCTGCAGCTCCATTTCGTCTACTTGAGAACGTCCGCAGCGGTCAACCAGTCGACACTTCACCGCGAGACTCAAGGGGCTCGTGATTGAATACAGCCGTATTGATTGTCTCCTCGTGACAAGCATCGAGGTTCAAGTCGACCAAAAGGTACCGAGACTCCTGAGCGCCGGGGGTTCAACTAGTTCACCCAGACGGTGTCGGATCCCGCATCAGCCAATACCTTGCCCGTCCCAATTTGAAACTTATGAGCTGATGATCAGGAATTGATTAAACCTTCACCACCTCGTATTTGAGGCAACTGAAATGAGATCCTCAGGATGAATCGGGCCAGGGCGCCGAAAGCCAGCAGCAGGAGGCTCGACAATCACAAGGCAACTTCTTGGAAATGCAACACAGCCGCAATCTCAATCTTGGAGCAAGATTACTTCCTGAAAAATCCGAAGACTGAGGCGCTAATACCCATGATTGGTGTCTCCTAAGTTTCATACTGGAGCACGTTATATCACACGCTGCATGCTCTACCAACGTCCTCGAAAGGCGTCGTAAGTTCGGTCAATCTTTTTGGGCCGCGGTCTAGAATCGTACATCAAAGGTGGCCAGTAAAGTATCCTCGTGTTGTTTATCGTTCTGTTGTTGATTAAAGGGCGAGGATAAGACGTCATCCGTATAAGCCCATAGGCGCAGCCAACTCAGTCGCAGGCAATAATGTGGTCCAGATGCCAAGCACGCCGTTCTTCAACCAAAAGAAGCAAGGGGACTCACCATTCGTGGGTATTTCCAAGAGCTGTACGCAATTCTAGTGATGGACGCCAGTATTCTGTTCTAGGTATATCGGATACTGACGAAATCGGGTCTGAAGTAACATCAACAGTGACAGTTCCGATTCCTACTCGTCTGAGACGTCGGCTAATAGATTGGTGAAATCGTCTGCCGGCCTCATGGTGAAGATTTGAAGTACCTTTACCTTGACTTAATCTTAGGGATGGTTAGTAAGGTACTAAAACAAGGGTCGTGAAGTGCCGATTTTCAATGTTGCGCATTTGCGATGGGAATTTGCAAAGTTGTGTCCACCACTGCAGCGGGTTCCCTCCATGCAGCGTGGGTGGTCGACGGCAATGCGTTACGGTAACTGGGGCTGTGTTGAAGTGGGTTTTGATGAGCCAGGCGAAGCTATTCTCGACTCCAGGTCACGGCGAGCACCGAATCTTCGCGCCAGTGGCATTGCAGATGGATTGGGGAAGACTGGTCTCCCGAGTACCTAATTAGGAGAGGGGAAGTCTATGCTACCTGCGGGACCCATGGGTTCGAATCCAGGTGGTTGGATGAATGCATGATTGGGTCCGTACTTCTGACCCATGCTGAAGCATTCATAGGGCTGAAATACGTACCGAAAAGGACCCCAAATCTACTAGGTACGGTAGGTACTAACCTGGACTTGAACCGTCATACCTAGCAGTTACACCTTACCTTACTTCTCTGGAGTGCGGGCTAACAGGGGATGGCGTTTCTTGTCATTTCCAGCAGAACTAGGCATCCAGTTCCGTGGCTGTGTTTCCGTAGGGAAGCCTGTTTTCCTCGGAGGTTGTCTGGCCAATAACAGCAGTCGTCCATTCTGTGCGATTCAACGTCGACGGCTTCCAATCGTCTTCTCTGCCTTCATTCTCGGCACCGTTACATTCCCGGAAACCAAAAGGGCCGTGTCCTGAGTTGTTTGAGGGTTGGGCCGAATCGGTGGAATCGAGTCATGTATTTGGCCGCGCATTGGTGAGTTGCTCTGCTCTCATTCGATGAGTGAGGACTGCGCTTACTAGTGCAACGTTGACTCAATGGCGCATTCGCTCATGGCGATGAGTGGTTGAAAATTGTCGACAACTTCAGGGAACGTTCTCGAGACTATCAGATGGATCCTGTCAACTTTGCTGTACTTCCGCTGCGGGGCGATATGACCCGTGCCGCGAACCAGTTCTCTGGGAGCCGGCACTTGCGTATGGGGTGTCGGCCGCTTCCTACCGCCAGGCATCCTTGCGGTTTCTACCCCGGCAGGTTCTGACTTTAAATCAGTCCCGAAGACAGGTACTTGCGACGAAAGGTCAAGAGAAAGGTACGTGAAAGCCTGTAAAAACATCTAAAGTTCGGACGTAGTCCCCGTGATCACCAGATTACCCCGTTAATGATAGCTTGACGAAAACTGTATCGAGATTCTAGACCCCACCACCACCTCCTTAACAGCAACCTCAAGGCGGCTTTTCACGCCCCTGAAAGACGGAGACTACACTGTCATCTTCTCTTGATTTCGTACGCGTTTCTCATTTCAAAAAGGCGAATCGGATTCCAGAGGCCTACCCACGCCTTCGGGTTGGACCCTTTGTTGCCCAGATGGGCTTGCTCGTTCTGCTGCCTTGAACTGAGAAAGCCAATCGCATTCTAGCATGGCAGCTGAGTCACTGCAATTGATTCTCGGTGGTCCGGATTGCCTTGAGGCAATCTTTCGCGGCCTTCTGTTCATGGCACCTCAGAATGATACCGCGCGGCAAGTGATTTCTCGGAATGTTGAGCTGTCCTGGGAGTACAACATATATAATCGATTCGAGGAAACTATTCAGATTTATTCTTCTAGTACACTCTAGTCCTTTTACTCGACACAAACGAACGCAGCCATGATGAGAATCGCTATCGCTGGCGGCGGCGGCTTTGCTGCCATTCTCGCCCACCACATTTCCCAAACAGCGAACCCCATCGTCGTGCTCTCAAGAGAGGTGAGTTTGTTGATTCTTACTCAGAATTCAGTATCATAATCACCTAACGCGTTTTCCTCAGCCTCAGCCCGAGTTTGAACAACGCTACGATTGCCAGGTTGCCGTCGTTGGCTACGACGATGATGAAAACTTGAAGTTCGTCCTTCAAGGAATCGACATCGTCATCTCCACAATCCGTGGACAAGAACAGATCAACCTCATCAAAGCCGCTCGAAGCGCTCGAGTACGCCTCTTCGTCCCTGCCGAGTTCGAAGGCTGTCTCTCCCACCGCCCATCATCATCCAGCCATCCCCTAGATTTCGGTTCATCTGAAGCAATCGACCTGCTCAGACACTGTGCTAGCGCAAGGTCTAAGAAGATGGAATATACCGTGTTCTCTTGCGGTATTCTGTACGAACGCTTTGCGCCAGGTGGCCTTGAACGATACGGAATGGGAGAGCACGAACACATCCAAGATCAGGGAAGTTATCTCGTGGACGTTGGGAACTGCACCGCGGACATTGTCGAAACGAATTCACAGGGACGGCCAGTACAGGTGTCCATGACCTCTGTCAACGATGTAGGCCGGTTCATTGCTGCTGCTATCGAGATGGGCCCTGGTAACTGGCCTCGGGAATTCCGCATGCGTGGTGACAGGATGTCCGTTCGGGACATCTTTGCCAAGTGCAGTAACGTACGCGGAGGTAAGTTTCTTTACTCGTCTCATCACCTCTGGCCCAGTCACGTTGCTAAGTCTTGATGCGCAGTTGCGTTTTCCCTCCGAACCCGCAAATGCTCTAAACTCCCAAATGAGCTCACAAATTACGAACAAAGACAAAACTGGGACCAATGGTGGAATATCCAGCGCCTCATTGCCACTGCTGAAGGACGTTACGACTTCCGCCAAGCCAATCTCAATGATGCCGTTGACACTCAGCCCATCAGTTTCAGGGCTTGGCTGGAGTCTCAATGGAAATCTGATTGACAGTAGTCGCCGCGAATATGCGGGCGACCTTCAGCATGTATACGAACATGATGTTTTCCGTCCCCAGCGTCTTGTGTTCCAATCCTTTCCTGGCTGTATTATTACCCTACTTACACCCCCCCATTCGCTCGGATACGTCTACCAAAGGGTTTCACACACATGTATCACGCATGCCTTGTGATCACTTTCGTTCCAATGTATTACCTTACGATTTTCTGTTCGTAAGATTAGAACACAGTCGCTCACCATTCCCACGCCCACTCGCCTACTCGTAAGACTCAATTGCCCTAGAATCAAACACATTTTCATGGGTACATCTCAATGATCACATCCAAGTCATCTACACTTACCGCGGAGGCCTCAAAAACACGTCAAGACATGCGCTGAAACTGCAAAGATGCATAGCGTACTGCAAGCTTATGAGTGCATCCATCGAGCCCCATTCGATGATTTCCCAGCCTTACCGGGCGAACCATCAAGAAGGCAACGGACTTTGCCCCCCGAAATGTTACGATGGATCTCAGTTAGTGTTGCTGCAGCTGGTTCCAAATGCCAGGAAATCCACCCCACCCTCCGAAGCTGCGCCTCACAAGGAGGGTTGCATGTACTGACATCTACCAACCCATCTTTCCCTTAACCCGACGAGTCGGTAAGTGCCTTCTATTGGCCCCATCCAGACGTTGACTGCGGACCTCGCCATTTTGCGAGAGCCCCTGTCACAGTTACGAATGTCTCAACCGGCTAGAAGAGACCGCTGTGCCGTGGCCCGTGTGCCGTGTGCCGTGTGATAGCATATGGGAGATGTGCCACCACCCCCACCCTCCGAATCCCTTTGCTCGGGATAATGGCGGGTATTCGGGATGGTTATACCACTGGAGGGTCTTGAACGGGATCTCAACGTCGCGATATATCTCTGCATGGGCTCTATGAGGAAATCATTGCGATGATACTGTTGGTGTGCGAGGTCAGCTTCAATAAGATGCCCAGCGTTGTACCTTTGATCCGTCAGCCTCTTGGCGTTTCGTTCCCGGAGATGATAGACGAACGTTTCATGCATATCACGGATATTGGTCCACCGCTTGCCCGGCTCAACGACCGAAAAGTGAATGTTAAGGTATCCATCTTCATGCTGGGCAGAGCGGATCATGTCGACGAGCTCGCGGACAGCCGCGTCGATCTTAACGTCGTACTCATCGAGGGAGAAAATAGCACGCGCCTTCGATCCATTTGCCAACATCGCTGTCCCAGAATAGGTGGAGAGGGGCAGGCCAGCGGGAGTTGTCGTCGAAGATGGGATGCCATTTCAGCTTGAAAGCGTCGTATTGACCATTGGCGCGGAGCTGGGAGAGTTGGGCATGGAGGGTGGTGCGTGAAACGGTGTTGCGGCGAGTTATGAGTAGTGATGGGGATGTAAAGGTCGTTTGACGGAATGTGAATTGCGGGTTGGATATGTTAGCTACTGATGCATGGAGATTGGCGTTGAGGGTGAGAGTTGAATCAGGCGAATTCCGTTGATAAGGGCGATGCGGGACGGGACATTCCTGGGAGCAGCTTGGGGATGACGAGTCGCGACAACCGGTGTGCACATTGCCGATTCTTGGGAAAGGATCATGGGTGATAGCACTCTGATAGCTCCTATTTAATCTATGCTCCAGGGGGAAGTAAATAGAGAAAGGGGAAAAACGCAGGAAAAGCCAACCAAAATACAAGGGGCACTAGAAGCCAACCAAAAAGTGTCGCCTATCCCAGGTTAGATGATGATGGCTGATCTCTGGTGCGGGGTTGACGACATCAGGGATCCGGCAAAACCTTAGGAGCTCACGTTGGCTGAAGGTAAAAGAAATGGAGCGGAACTGTTGAAGGTCGAATAAAGAAAACCATCTTTGAGTCTACAAGTGTTCTTTTTCTCTCAGTCCGTCAGATGCTGCCAGTATGAGAGGAACGGACGAACTGACATCGAGTATTACATGAGTGGCTTATCTAAGCCAAATGTCGGGCGCGCAGTCGCGCACTGATCTCATTGACCAATCACATCTCGGTCGCCCATCCCAGAAGTTTTGCGGGGTCCCAAATTTTTTTGCAGCTCGAACAACTGCAAGGTGCCAGGCCCCAGAAAAAAAAGTTCAAGTTCTTGCACCGGCCAGCCGAAACTTTTCGCACACGATAACATCATGGCGGCGGGCAGCACGTCTTCTTCCCTGACATCGCAGTCCTCCAACACCCTCACCTTTGCTCCCGGCATGGTGGCTCACCTCCCCAACATGAGCGGCGCCAGCACCGCCGACGTGCGCGCCCTACTCGAGAACCTGGCCCCGGCGAACCGCCATGCCTTCCTCCAACCGCCCCCCGCGATCCCCTCTGCATCGCTGCAGGTCGTCAAGGACACGCTCGATGCTTTTGCTGGCCAGATCAGCGACGAGCAGTTGCGGTTGTTGAAGGAGGCGAGCAAGAAGCGCAAGAGGGCGGACGGCGACAGGACGGACGTGCTCAAGATCCGCAAGGTGCATGTCGATGGGTTTGAGACGACTCAGGTCTGGCAGCAGGCAAGAAGGATCATTCAGAGCGCTTTGAAGCACTCCCAGGAAACGCTGCAGGGCCTCGAGGACCGGAACGAAATTGTCGCAAACGGTGTCGGTCAGGATAGCCTTGAACACTCTGAAGAGGAAGACTCCGAACTCGACGACGAGGAGGGATCCGAAGAAGAAGTGTCAGACTCTGATCTGGAAGGAGAAGATGACGAAGAATTGGAGGACGGATCTGACGTGGAAGGTCTGACTGGAGATCTGGAAGACATGGACGAAGACGAGGATGAGGAAGGAGAAGGAGAAGGAGAAGGAGAAGACGACGACGACGACGACGACGATGACGATGCCGTATCAGACACATACGTCGAGGATCCTAACGGTCTCAACGACGGCTTCTTCTCCATTGACGACTTCAACAAGCAAACACAATGGTTCGAGGAGCAAGACGCACGCGGAGACCCAAACACCGACGCCGCCAGCGACGATGAAGAAATCGACTGGACCGCAGATCCCCTATCAGCCCCGAGCAAGTCAAATTCTACGAAAAAGGGAGATGATGAGATGGACGAGGACGACGAAGAGGACGACGAGGACGATGGTCCAACATTCGGCGACATGGACCTCAATGCCCCCGAGGGCGCCAGCGATGACGAGGACATGGACGATGGAATGGCCGAGGAAGAGGAGTTCAACGCCAACGGCATCTACTACAAGGACTTTTTCCAGGCACCACCGAAGAAGGGCTCCAAGGACAAGAAGAAGAAATCAGTTCGCTTCGCGCCCAAGGAGATCGCCGACGAGGACGTCGAGCGCGCAATGGAAGACGCCAAGAGAGACCTTTTTGATGATGATTCAGACCACGGCGATGATTCCGAAGATGCTCTGTCCGATGTTTCCGCCGGCGACCCGCGGTCCCGCAAGTCAGCTCACGAGAGACGCCAGGCTAAGCTCGCCGAGGAGATCCGCCAACTCGAAGCCGAGTCTGTGGCCAAGCGCCAGTGGACGTTATCGGGCGAGGCCTCGGCCGTCGAGCGCCCCGTTAACTCCCTGCTGGAAGAAGACCTCACCTTCGAGCACCTCGGCAAGCCTGTGCCCGTCATTACGGCAGAGGTCAGCGAGGGTATCGAAGACCTCATCAAGCGCCGCATTCTGGCGCAAGAGTTCGACGAGGTGATCCGTCGCAGGCCTGGTGCCGATCTTCCCGAGCACACCCGCCGTGGTCTCATCGAGCTCGATGACACCAAGGGCAAGGGTCTGGCTGAGGTCTACGAGGAGGAGCACCTCAAGAACGCAGACCCGGAGGGCTACGTCTCCAAGTCCGACGAGAAGCTGCAGCGCGAGGAGAAGGAGATTGAGAACATGTGGAAGGACCTCAGCGCACGTCTCGACTCGCTGAGCAGCTGGCACTACAAGCCCAAGCCCGCAGCACCCTCACTTACAGTCGTCTCGGACACTGCGACAATCGCCATGGAGGACGCTCAGCCTACGACGGCACAAGGTGTCAGTGGCGGAGAGAGCGCACTCGCGCCGCAGGAAGTGTACAAGGCCGGCAGAGAGACAGCAGAGAAGGGCGAAGTGGTTGCCAAGAACGGCTTGCCGGTCGCTAAGCAAGAGATGTCCCGCGAGGACAAGCTCCGGAGGCGCAGGAGAGAGAAGGAACGCATTCGCAAGGCAGGAGGTACGGACGCCAAGAAGCCGATTAGCAAGAAGGCGCAGATGCAGAAGGACACGCTCGCGGATCTCAAGAAGGGCGGCGTCAAGGTCATCAACCGCAAGGGCGAGGTTGTAGATGTGGACGGTAACAAGGCGAAGGCGGCTGCCAAGATGACGAGCAGTAGCTTCAAGCTGTAGAGTGTTGTCGTTAGACGACGATGTGGCATGTTGACGGAGTTGTCATGGGCGTTTCTGTGGTCTGCTATCTTTCTCCCGGACAGTCGAGATAAGAGTCCGGAGTAATTTTCATGTGTATCACAAATCAAAAGCATCAATCATTCATCCGCTTCAATTGTGCGGAAATCGTGGACGACGAATAAGAAGTTGGGTATCTCACAGCAAAGCACACGTTTTCATCGACCTCTCGTAATCCCGGCCCATCATCTTCGGTCCTAATGGAGGTTCGCGGCGAGATGACAAACAGAAACTCGCGAACTTGAGGGAGGAAACAGCATCCGACGCCGGCAGGGTCCTCGACAAGACTGTCAAGGGTTCTCGAGAGGCACAGCGTCGTTGGGCTCCGAAGACGCAGAATCCCCGCCAAAGGGGCGTCATGGCTGCTACGCTGCTCAGGTAGGACTTGACTCCCCGAGAAGCAACGCCTTGCACCCAGCAGCCAATCATAGCTCATGAAAAGCCGTTTGTCAGTGACATTAATAACTTCGGTCAGCAGCGGGGGACAAAAAAAACCCTCCACCTGTGGCCTCTCCTCTCTTTCTCTTTCTTGTTCACATGAGAATTGAAAATGGGAAATTATACGACTTTTGGTTGGGCAGCTGCCCATGCAGGCGCCGCTTCTTATCCCTCATCTCCTGCGTAATTGCTCCCTCCGTCTATGACATACGCAGTACCTCTTACCCTTGATTTTAATTGTGAGCGACTGTCGCTGCGTAAATGGGGGCGGGTTGAGTGGTCCGCTTTCGGACCCCTATCAAGAGACCTTGCCAGCAGGCCACAGGCGCAAGCGTCTCATTAAGACGACCTGGGGCGCCCAATGGTTTTTCTGCATCCGTAAGCAAAATCTGATTAAAGATCTCTGCGCAGAAATTTGCATCTCCGTAGCCGCCCGTTGGACTTTCTTTATCAGCACCCCGTCCTGCTCACTCAGGTACTCATTTCCTACCTTACCTTAACTTAGACCTGACCTCATCTGCCCCGCGGAGTCGCTTGAGACCCAACCGGTCCTCCATTAACCTGCGCCATACCGTGTGACGCTTCGTTCGATTACGGTGCCCACCCCGCCAACCCCTCACCCATTCCACGCTATCAAGCACCGCGACGCAGACAGTGTACGCTACACAGTTTTCCTCTGCCGAATTTGCCTTTGACTAATCCTCCCCCCCAAGAAGATCCCGTCAATTAACAAGGTCTTCTTCTCCTCAGCCGGAGAAAACCACACGAGGGACAACTATACAACAACCGTCTCCAGTTTCTTTTCTCTCCTCACTCCAGCCTTTCGATTCCCGATATTTTCTCGCAACCAAACTCATATCTGGACAACTCCAAATCCCGATCTTCAGCCCGTCACACGCGACCCCCGGTCTTCAACAGTCACAATGGCGCCCTCGGTCGTAACCCTCGACACGACCCCCGACTTCGACTTCACGCCCTCCCAGATGACGCCCACCACAACTCAACGTCGAACCCTCCTCCTCGCTCCTCCCTCTCTCTCCGCCGCCCCCAACAAGCTTTCCGCCGTCCTCTCCTCCCACGACCGCAGCACCACCGACCTGCAGATGCTCGACCGCCTCTCCGCTCGTCTCGTCAACCTGCCCGCGTCGACCTACGACCAGATCCTGATCCTGACCGACGCAGACGGCGCCCGCGTCGAATCCACCCGTCTGCTCTCCGACCGCGCCGTCCTGTCCGCAGTCGCAGACGCCCTCAAGCCCTCCGCTGTCCTCCGCGCCCAAGACGGCGGCAATCTCGCAAACGACGCCGCTGTCGCCCGCGAGGCCGTCTTGGCCGGCCTGGTCGTTTCGGGTGGTGGATTCACAAAGCCGGACTACGATGAGGACCAGGTCGTCACGCTCTCTTTCGGCAAGAAGAAGGCCACAAACGGAGGAGCAGTGTCTCTGGGCAACGGCGCCGTGTCGCTGAACAACAAGCCCACCACCGCACCGCCTGTCTCCGCGCCCCCCGCCGGCGTAGGTTTCGTCGACTTCAGCGACGACCTGGACATGGACGACGACGACGAGCTGATTGACGAAGAAACTCTCCTCACGGACGCAGACCTCGCTCGTCCCATAAACATCCGTACGTCTGCCCACAATTCCACAATTCCTTCCCTCGATCATGTGAGCGCATGCAACTAACACTTCCGCAACACAGCCCCCGAGTGTGCCCCCAAGGCCGGAAAGCGCCGTCGTGCCTGCAAGGACTGCACCTGCGGTCTGGCGGAGCGCATCGCAGCCGAAGACGCCGCCACCCGCGCGGCGGCCGATGCTGCCCTGGCCGCAGCGGCCCCCGTCAAGCTCGGCGCCGACGATCTGGCAGAGGTCGACTTCACGGTACAGGGCAAGGTCGGCTCGTGCGGCAACTGCGCCCTGGGCGACGCCTTCCGTTGCGACGGCTGCCCTTACATCGGTCTGCCGCCCTTCAAGCCCGGCGAAGAGGTCCGCATCCTCAACAACGATATCCAACTGTAGAGGTGGCCTTCTCTCTCTCTATCTCTCTTTTTATTCGTGTTGGGGCATCGCGTCTGTTTGCATCATCGGCATCAAAAACTGGAGTTTACGGATGTGGACAGCCCTGTTACATATTTTCCACACAACTGCATACATGCATTCTATGGGGGTGGAGGGTCTGTTCATGGATGGGCGGATGGCGAATGCCAGACTGGACGATACAATGGCGATTTTTAACTAGAATATTTGGGTGTTTGAGGCGTATGAAAACACTTGGAACTTAGGAGAATGGAAACTGGAACTGGAATGGAACACTTCCGGCTTGGATATCAATCCGCCGGCGAAGTCAAGGTATCTGGCCGTACTTAGCCAAACAATAAAATAACATTTTTTGCCAGAGACAAGATTTATTTATTTCTTGGCTCTGTGTACCAATGATACATAACTCCGACCCGTGCAAAAAGTATCCAGTTCGTATGATAACATCCGTTCTTCATTGGTGGAGTTCACTGCTGTTTATTACTGCGGTGTTCTCCGCCTCCATTGTCCATCACGGTGTCGTCCACTACTATTGTCTTCTCTGTCGTCCTTCACCGTCAGTCGCCACTGAGGGTTCCGGTACCCATCACCGTCATCCGTCGTGGTCGTTTCGGCTTCAGCTTCCCCCATGCACTGATTCGCGGAGCGATAATGGTATTTCAACTAACCCAAGCTATCTGTTTTCACCCTGTTGAGCGGCTACCGTTTGCCGCCCGTGATGACTTTTCCTGTGACTCTTCAGAGTCGTCATCGTCACTGTCCCCTCCGACGCTGTACCGATCCTTGTTCATCTCGGTTGGTGTGGCCACGTGCAGGTCGTCAAGTTCGCTCTCGTCGAAGTCGCCGGTTTCCACGTCACGACCACCCCGTCTGTCACGGAAACCCTCCAAGCCGCGCGTGCCCGACCTCTGGCTCGTTACCGACGGGCCACCCATGACACCCTGGTAGCCCCTGCGCTTGCGGCGTTCGCGCCAGATGAAAAAGCCCCAAACGCCAGCAGCAATGACGACGATGACGAGAACAATCTCACCAGAACGATAGTACGCCTTCCACTTGGCCTCGTCCAGCTTCTTTTGCGTCTCTTCGTCCGTAGTAGTGCCATTGCCGATACCGCCGACCGAAGTAGCTGGGCCGGTTTCGCCATCAAGACGGGAGTCGATCGGGGTCCCGCCAACAGAGCTGATGTCGACCTTCATGAAACGGTCAAGCATATCGCGGGAGCGGCGGGCGTAGTCGAAGGGAACCATGTGAGAGGAGTTGTAAAAGAGGATGTAAGAAAGGTTGCGTGCCTCTTGCCAGAAACCCGCAGGCTCGCCCTCGACGGTCCAGTCACGACGCGGGGCCCAATTACCTGGGGAAATCTCGAAGCCCTTCCCGCCGTTCCATTCCATGTCACCAATCATTTGCTCCGTACCGACGTGGTTACAAATGAGATCTTCCGCGCCAGAGAAGAGAACAACCGGGACCTCCTTCAGAAGATCAGGCAGGAAGTCTCTGGAAGGCGCCGAATTCTTGGCTCTGAAGGCGGCACCAACGGCGCCGTTGCATTCCTTCCAGCCAGTGTTCTTTTGAGGGTTGATGTGGAGCGCGCTGACGACGTCGGTTCTTCTGAGGTAGGGAGTCACGTTGACCAAATCGGGTGGCCAGTTCATACCGCATGAGGGGTATGTGTCCTTCAGCCGGATATCGTACATGTTAATGCAGTCGCGCTGGCCCTTGGCGTTCACTTTGGCCGTCTCGGCGAGCAAATCCTGTAGGACAGTTTCGCACTCGTTGAAGTCGACGGTGTGCTCCACGGCGAGTGAAGTTCTGCAGATGCGCCACTGCTGCTCAAGCTTCAGAGCAACGGGGGACCCCTTCTCAATGAGGTTTCTGTCGTAGGCGTACTTGAGATACGCATCGTACTGCTCCTTGGGAGAAATCCATGCATTTCCGAGCAGGAGACCCTTCAGGTTCCAGATGGTCTTGGTTCCAGGCTTCTTGTTTCTCTCAAGCATTGACTTCGCGATGTAAGGGATGTGCTGGCCCGCGTAGGATTCGCCCGCGATGTAGATCTGTCATCGGTCAGCCTCGGACATCTTTTGGGTTCGGCGTTTATGTGACCTACGTCGTCGTGCTCGTACTCGGGGAACATGGCGAACCACTTCTCCAAGAACTTGACGAACTGCTCGGCCATCTCGGGAAGCTCGTGTAGGTAGGAGTTGGTGTCGACGTAACTGAAACCAGTACCGACGGGGTTATCGACAAACAGCAAGTTGGCAAACTCGTTCCAGGAGCCATTGTTGTACGTCAAATGATCCTTGTCCTTAACTCTGTAGGGACCAATTTCCATCAAGGCGCCGTCTTCGGAACTGCAACCGGGACCGCCGTTCAGCCAGATAACGGTGCGTTGCCTGTTGGCGATATGCTGGTTTTGGAAATGCCAGAAAAAAAGGTTTCCGTTGTGTTCGGGGGTGACTTCGACGTGGCTGTGATGAAACGCGCGTCAGTTAGATAGCTTCACATGATGGGATAAAGTCTTTCCCCACAGGGATGCTTTCCAAGTGGTAGTAGCGGCAGCGTCGAGAGGTTCTACTTACCCAGCATGCATCTTGATGAAGGGCTCTTTGGGTGCGCCGGGCAATTCGTGGACGAAGTAATCGGCTGCGCTCTGGCAGACCACTGGGGTGGTCCATGATGCCAGCGCGAGCAACAGCGCCGGCATCATCGAGAGGATAGCCATGATGGGGGAAGGGTCCTCCCCGGGGCTACCTGCAGATGGGGATTAGACAGAAAGTGACGGGCGTTATCCGCTCCGTGGTTGCATAGAGACTCTCCCCCGTGAAGTAAATGGTTGAATAAATGGAAAACGAAAAACGGATAGAAATGAGGAGTAGAAACGACGAGCTTCAACGGGAGGGACGGAAGAGAATGGGAATGAGGAACAGGAGGGACGGAAGAGAATGGGAATGAGGAAGTGCGATGGGGGAAAAAGATGCGATGCAAGAGGTAGGCAGGTAGGACAAAGCGAGATCTGAAAGGTGTACTGTACTCTCGACTCTCATCTCGGTGGTTGCGCACCTCTCATCCGGTAATCCCTGTCCAGCGTGGCACAGACAGGCAGAATTGGGTCGTCTGGCTGTTATCGACCGGCGGATGGTAGCGCAGCCGAAAGATGCGAGGGCCACTATGGCACTCTTTACCTAAGCAGGGGCTTCTGGGGCCGCAGCTGAGGGCGGAGGTTAGGTAAGGTACCTCCACTGCCTGCCTTACCTGGCGCATTTCAGCGAACCAAAGGGAGCCGGAGGATCTTGCTCTCTCTCTCGTCTGCTGCCTTAGAGAAACCAATGCTTTTGTACTGTTCCGAGAACCGGAATGCAACTCCAATAGATTGATGAGCAGCTCTACGCGAACCTACCTACAAAAGCTGCTCAAGAATATCTCACGCGACGCTAGCTGTCGATCGAACCCTCTCGTGCCGTCTTCGCAGCTATCATACCGGGTGGTGAACGGAATGAAATGCTAAGGAGCGTCGGGTTACATGTAAATAGCAGTACGCGCAGAATTTCCATACAGTCCCATACAGTCCCATACAGATCGCCCGATACCTTGTCCTCTCAGGGTCCGGCTTATGTAACACGACTTTGCCATCTTCAATCTCATGCTGCATCTGCCATCCCTTGCAAGTTGCAACTCGCAATACCCGTGACTAGGAGCGAAAGCCAAGACGGACATGTTTCCAACGAGCTGCGGAGATAAAACACACTCTCATAAATAGCAGAGACAAAGTGTCGGGTCGCCGATGTTGTTGTTGTTACTGTTTGATCCCGGCCTGCTGGGACAGCCGTTGCCAAGTGCGAACCCCGATCAATGCGGCGTCTTTTTCTTAGGCCTTTAGGGCAGAAGTAGAAGCGTTTAGCAATTGAATTGGCTTGCTGTGGCTTCAAGCCCGCCCAAGTGGACCAGATCTCTTAAATGAACTCCAAACGTGCGTTTGACCAACTTTTCAGCCCACGACACACCAGCGAACGCCCCCACTGGCTCCCTATTACGCGGCCTTTCAGTGCGGCATTCTGCATAGCGTTCGTTATTCCCACCTCCCGCGTCACCACCAACCAACCCCAGACAAAACAAGTCTGCACCAGACAGTCAAGTCTGGAACACTTGCTCTCCTCCAGTCGCTCCCCTCCTAACACGCCCCTTCACAAAATGGCGACCCAAGGAAAGACGTACATCGTGGAGCACCTCGACCCCGAGCTGGGGCCATGGTCCGAACTCGAGTACATCGCCATCGCCAAGGAGACACACGCCGCCGGTGGCACTTTCTTGCTGTCCTCCCTGCCGGCCGGTTTCGTCGTGCCGGAGAAGTTGAAGGAGGTCCCGGCACTCAAGACCGAGAACCGGGGTGTCGAGGACCTGTACGCCCAGGACAAGTCCCGTGTGTGCCTGCTCGATCCCGCCGCCGCCAGCGACTTGTGCCCGGAAGACGGTGAAAAGTTTGACGCCTTTTTGTTTGGCGGTATTTTGGGTATGGAATCTCTGTCGCTGCCGGATTCTGGGCTTAATTCAACTGAGACGAAATTTTCTGACTGTTTTCTTGCTAGGCGATGACCCCCCGAGAGGTGAATCTGAGGGGAAAAAACATCCGTGTACTATGAGCGCTCTTCTAATCCCCTTATAGACCGGACCTCCGAGTTGAGGAAAAAAGGCTTTGAAGGCCGACGCCTTGGTCCAACTCAAATGACCACCGACACAGCGGTCCGCGTCACAAGAATTGTTGTTGAGGAGAAGAGTAAGATCGATCATGAGTGAGAATGCACTCATTCATTAAATCACTGACAGAACGCAGCACCACTTGACAAGGTCCCCTACGTCACCTATCCCGAACTGAAGTTCAACGAGCATGAGAGCACTCAGATGCCCTTCAAGTATGTGACGGACAAGAATGGAGCGCCCATTATGCCTGAGGTAAGGGTTCGGTATTTTCTCAATTCGAGCATGATGTTAACGGCGAAATAGGGCATGGTTGACCTCATTCGCAAGGATGCCGACAAGGCGATTGACGACCTCTTCTAATTGATACCACACCCACCAATTGATGAATTATGAAGAGAAAACCTGCGCAGTGTTCAGAACCCGTTTAAGTGAATGTACACCCACAAGTCACCTGCGGTAATGGAACACCACGATGCCTTGAACGAGCATGAAACAGCGGATGTAGTGTAGGGCGATCGTACTGTCTTCGTGCGTCAACTTATGGGCCGGCGCCCGTCCTCGTTCAATGATTTTGTCATCAAAAATTTGCTTAGAGCTTGCAAATGGAAAGTTCTCAACCCGCCGGGCACCTCAGTGGTGGGGCCGGTCGCGTGACCCACTCGCGCCTCCGAAATCCATGCTTACTAAGTGAGTGACTCCGATCTTTCGGAATCACCACACTACCTATTTTCCATCATTTCATCTACGGCATCACTGACCTCACTGTTAGATACCTGTATTACCATTTCTCTCGAACACAATAAGCTTTCCCAAGATCACCAGGAAATACACTATAAGACAGCGTTCATATTTCAAGATCATGTGAGTCTCACTCCTTTGTGACGTGTCAGCGAGGTCGGGGTCCGACACTCATGCTGCGACAGCATCTACCTCACTCTATGACCAACCTTTGCTCTTATCTACTCAATGACATTTTCACTGCCTTTAAATTCTGTATCCCTCACACATCTTGTCGCTGTCAATACAATGATATATTTATACACACCTTGCGACCCAGCACTGACTCTTATTCACAGAGACCACGAAACATGTCTAAAGTGGGCTCATCAACCGATCCAGCCGCGGACGTAGCGGCGTCTCGATCTGACGGAAAGCACCATGTGCTGATCGGAGCAAGCGGTAGCGTCGCTTCCAGTATGACTATATTCTCAAGTAATGGTAATGATGAAACAAAAACGCTCACTGATTACGACTCGGCAGTCAAAATCCCCAACATAATCCAGGCTCTAGGAAAACACCCAAACGTGTCAATACGAGTGGTTCTCACGGCCTCAGCAACAGAGTTCCTGAACGGATCAACGCCGGAGCAGCCCTCACTCCAGACCATTCGAAACATGCCGAACGTCGATGGTCTGTATCTAGGTTCGTTGCGAAGGTTCCATGTAAGCGGCGGCCGGGAGGCTAATATCACTTGTCCGTCAACAGATAGCCAGGAATGGGAACGCCCCTGGGTTCGAGGCGCGGCCATTCTTCACATTGAGCTGAGGAGATGGGCGGATCTGATGCTGATCGCAAGTCGCCATCAAGGAACCTCTCCCCTGATCTATACTTACAGATGAAAAGGCGCCATTGTCCGCAAATTCACTCGCCAAAATCGTCAACGGCTTTTCGGATAAGTCAGTCTGGCTGACGGCACATCTTTTCGATCACGAATGCTGACGTTTTCTTAGCCTCCTTCTGAGCGTCGTCCGCGCATGGGACCCTGAAGGAAAGATCGATGGCCGCGCGAAATCGATATTAGTGGCGACAGCGATGAACACTGCGTTGGTTCATCCTCATTATTCGACTCTGGATGTGAGATCGCTGACATGTGTCTCGCAGCATGCACGCCCATCCGATCACAGCAAAGCAAATCAAAGTCCTCGAGGAGGAGTGGAAGTGGTTCGAGGTACTGAAGCCCATGGAGAAGACCTTGGCTTGTGGAGACACGGGGTCCGGTGCTATGATGGCGTGGGAGGAAATTGTTAAGATCACAGAAAGACGTCTTGGTCTCGAGCCCGCGGTATGACTGGTACGAAAACCTGTGGTGGCATTGACCAATGATGACAGTAAACTCTATTTAACAATAGCCCCAAGATCACGGCCCATACACCAACTGCAGCCATGGCTCGCATGATCTCCAACTTCTGGGCAGAACGCCGTAGATACACCCACCGGGCTAAGAGAACCTACGAGGCCCTGAAGCTTCCAAGACACTTGTCGCGCTTTCCTACGCACCTTCTGATAAATGCCAAAGGGGGACATCGGTGCACCAGCTGCACGAGGCGCAGCGAAAAATGGCTGCCCTACAAGGCTATAATCATCGCCACAGTAAGTAATTTGTCGGCGTTTCCGTCCAACGTCCAACATTCCACCACCACCTTCGGCAGAATATGCGCTCGGGCTCGTAGCATTGCAGTAGCACCAGTTGTCCAGGAAAATTGCCTTCCGTTTTAACCTTGAGAAGTCTCAGGAAAGCGCTTCGCTGTCCTGGCTGTCGCATCATATCTTCAAGATTGTCCCTCTCCACGTCGAAAGCCCAGGTCTCATCGACCTCGAAGGCTATTGTTTCTCGCTTGCTGCCTCCCCAAGGGACCGTCCCTAAAGCTGAGGTCGCGTATGGCGGCGTCGACGTCCAGCAACTCCTCTTCTGGGACTTGGAAGATGGTGAGGTCGTGATCCGGAAGCACGGGGAAAGAAGCGTCTCCGTCGGGAAGACGCAAGAGGCCTACTCCGGAACTCCAGCGCCAGTCTTTGGGGGTGCTGCCGAACCGCTTCACGGCGGCTTTGCTAATAAAAGCGTCGAGATTCTTTGCATGCTGTCCACGTGCCGAAATCAATTGCGTACGTCGACGGATTCTCTCCCCACCAGCGGCCGGATGCGTTGTCGTTGAACACCGGAGGAGCTGTATAGTAATACCGGCCGGCTTCAGGATTCTATTCTCTCTGGATGCGGATAAAGTGCATTCGTGGGGTTGAGCTCAGCTCTTCTGCAGACAGCTGCTTGAATAGTGGGTTATTTTCCGTGGAAGATCGAACTGCCATCTCCCAAATCTGGAATCGCAGCTCAGCCGGCAGCTTGGGGGAAAAGTGGAAAGTTGTCGCCATATTTTTGATCGTAATCTCAATTAACTAGGTATGTTGAGTTGGGTTGAAGTTGAATTAGTTATTGATTCTACCTGGCTCTGAAAGAATGGATGTTCATTAACAAGTCATTTCGTTGGGTATCTCCGTTGTCATAATTTCTGTCTCGCAGATAGCGCACCCAATAGAACAAACCGTTCTATGGCACAATCGAATTGGGACCCAAACCAGAACCTCGCCTGAGCTTAAGAGCCTCTCGCAACTAGTATTCCAATTACAGGTGTTGGTGAAGAATAGCCTGGATTCTCCCGCCCTCTGCATTGCGTTTGCCTAATCTTGGGTAGACATGGGCATTTTCGCTCTACAAGAGAACCTTATCCTCGACCAAGCTTTCTAGCTAGCCAAATCTGTAGTATGAGAGGTGCTGCCTTGGGTGCCGTTTAGTTGCAGTGGGATCGTCGGTAGTCGCCCCTTTTCGTTTTGATGATTCTTGCAACCAGCGTCCCACGTCTTTGATTTTTTCCACTTCATCGACCGAGAGCCTCGTGATATCCGAGTCACGCAATTGGAATGGGCTCAAATGGCTGAACCAAGGTTATTCAGAAGTCGTCCATGCCGACCCGAGATCCTCGAACGGTGTATAATTACCGATATGGGTGGCGAGACGGCTGCATAAAGACGGCCGGCATTCCTTAAGGAGTTCGTCGTAGTACAAAAGACCCTCGTAGAAAATTCGCCGAGGCTTTTCAAATCTGTCGACAAAGGCATGTTGGAACAGCTGCATGGGGCCCCGACTTAAAACGAGATCTCGGCGTTGGGATCCGCGACTCGCTGGATGAGAAGTTCAAAGACCCGTGTCAGTTCTTTTGCTCCTTTGAGACATACAATGCGCAGGTCGTGCATGGTCTTTAGCATCTCTTTCCACGGAGTCGTTGAAGAAGACTTGGCTTGAATGAGTAGTGGGCATTTCTGGTTTGGGTTTGCTCCGAGCTGCAAAAGAGTTGGATTTGATGGCAGGACGTATCATTCCTGGTATGTACACTGGAGCCAGCGGTGGCCTGCGTGCTGAAATTAACAGAGATGCCTTTTCAATGTCTCCGAAGGCTCTGGTCTCCAAGCTTCTCGATTTCCACGTCGAGAACTCAGCCAAGCCGTAAGATAAAGCGAAGATTAAGAAGGGGAGAGACGCAGGCTTATAGTTGACATCGTCCCCGAAGTAGACTAGACCTCCGGTTCCGGCCCAATGGACGTTCCAAGGAATATATTAGGTCCAATGATCAAGTTGAAACCGACTCCTGATGTGATCGGACCAGTGGCTCGGCGGTGTTCAATAGTTGTCTTTGATGAATGTCATAACTCAATCGAGTTCTTCGAGCAGAGCGAATGCCTTCGGGAAACTTGAATCCTTCGAGTGCCAATCGTAGTACGAGTTCAACGTAGTTCCACTCTCTAGAAGGGCACCCCATCCTCCAACCAAGCCATTTCTTGGCGCCTGCTTTGATTTTCATGATGAACCCCATGATCAGAGAAACATCAGGATCAAAATCTGTGCTTCTAGCCTTTTCCATCAGCTCTGATTTGATGCTGGGTCGATCGAGGGACTTGGCTGCCGAGAGATGCAGAAACTCAACCGTTGGATCTGCAGAAATATTTTGAGGCTTCACGCGAGCTTGGAGGTGCTGAGTCTCTCAACTCCAGAAGACCACCAGCACACCAGCATCGGAGCCGGTACTCGACTTTCCTCACCGTTTCATTCAGCTCTTCAGGGCTTGAACAGCCTATCACAGCAGAAGCTCCTTGCTCGACGTCTGCGTGGATCACAGATATGACAGTAAGGTAGCTGTCAATCGAAGTGGGTCTGCTGCCAGCCCATCGACATAGTGCACGGCGTCAACACACATGAGAGATCGAGATTGGGCCTGACCAGGTGGAGAAGTTGGTAGCCGCTGAACTTGCTGGGCTGCTGAAGAGATCTGCTCCGTCGAGGAGCGTTAAGTTTATAGCGTCAAGCAGACCCGAAGAAGCCTTTGAAGCTGCGTTTGGAGGCTGTAGTAGGGTTCGACTTCATGATTTGACACATCGAGACAGAATCATATTTGTCAAGGACACTCTGTCTAGTCATGAACGATTCCCTTACTTTCTTAAACAAAAGAACGGCTTATTGGCTTTTCGCAAACTCATTCAGTACACGGCCACAAAACCAGAAGGTATTATCTTGTGGTCACGACTTGTTGTGGGATCTTTGATGGAAGAGCTCAACGAAGGCGACGGTATTCAAAATTTGGAAGTGGTTTTGGGCAGATTTCCGCAAGGGCTCGAAAACCTTTTCATCTACAGTGTGGGGAGCTTCAAACTCGTCGAGCCCGTCGACGAAGACAGCGACAAGTGCTGGTGGAGATTCTACCAAGACCAGCCTCTTGAAAGCTCTTTTCAGTTCATTGAAAATAGGGAAGTCCCTGAAAAACGTCTTCATCTCTTCTAGAAAGGACGGATAGTCTTTCTGCCAAACTTGCTCAGCTATCAAGTACTTATCGGGGAAAAGGATCTTGCCGTATAACGGGGCTTTCTTGATGACCTCATGAAGCAGACTTCGCATGAGACCTTGAAGAAATCTTTGAAAGTCATCCGTATCTTTGTTCCAGAACCAAAAGTATGCCGTGACCACTTCGTGAGAACCAGCCCATCGCCGAAGCGCTTCAGTTGTACGATGATTACTAGCAAGATACTTCATCAGAGTGCTTTTCCCTGTGCCAGCCCTCTTAGCAGCGGACCAACAACGGGCATGGTCCCGAGTCTGAATTGGAGGGCTCTCCGATTCCAGGGCTCAAATCTTGGACGGAGGTTTCGCGGGCGAGCAGGTTATCCAAGACCTGCCTCAAAGCCACGATTTCGCAGCCGCTCATCAGCATCTTAGGAGGGGTGGCGTTTACAAACTTGATTGGCAAAAAGGGGCGAGCTTTTGCAATGAGTATCGGCCTTGCATGTACGCTGACCTCGAATCGTACTGGCGGAATGAGGCTTTTGTCTACTCGGGATCTGTACTCGTCTTAGTTGTAGAGGAGAATGGTGGATATCAAAACGGAAAGGCTGATCTACGGCGACACGTTGTGCTTTCCGAAGGGAGGAAGTTCTCATCGCATAGGGAGCCCGACTTCAACACGCCGACTCAGACAAGTCCCCAATACGATCCCAAAGCCCGAACGATGAGAACGAGTACTTGCTTGCTTTCGGCGGGGCAGACTTTGACAAGGTCAGGTAATTGCGAACTGGTCGATGGATACTCGTGAACTTGAAAAAAAGAAAAGAAAAGCCAGTGTCCCCGAGGTAAAACGTTCAACATCGTCGACTGGCTAGTCCCTACCCCTCGACATATTTTGGCGAAGAACTTCGACTTCGACCGCTCTGTCTTTGAAAAACTGCCGGCTGCTAAGCCATATATCCCCAACGGAAACCGTTGCCAGCCGGTATGTGACTGGAGGAGCCAATGGAGGTCTGCGGCATTAGCTCATTGGTGTATCATACGTTCGGGCAGCCAGAAGAAACTGTCCCTGGCGGCGAGTGCCGAAAGATTCGTTCGACAAACTTCCCAGTCAGCAAGACCATTGCCGCGACACTTATTCAGCTGTCTCCTGAAAAATGCAAGAGATTCGATGGCATCCTACTGCTAGTTCGCCTGTTCAAAAGGCCTACAAGATCCTACCAAGATCGACGCTGAAGATTGGTTGTACTCACAGGGGCGATGGCCGAGCAACGGTCTTCATCGGAAACGCGGCAGCGCCGACCTTTGACTTCTCAACAGGTGATACAGCCGCCTTTCCTGACAACCTCGGGTGAACTTGCTCTCCAACGCTCCAGGGTTGATTTTCTTACTTAGCTAGCGACAGGCACTATATTGAGAACGTCTCCAAAATCGAGTACCTGGTTTGGATTGAGCTGTACAACTCAGGCAGAGTCGCGAACGTTCTCCTCATTCAATGGCTTATCTTGACGCCACCAGAAATCATAGCCCAGACCCTTAAGGTTCCGATTGAGTTTGTCGAACAGTTGAAGAAGAACCAGATCCTGGTCTAGATTGTGCCGTGAGGCCACAGGTAGGGATATGTTCTTGTAGAGCTCATTGGAGGGCTTTCCCTTGGCCAATGGCGCAGCCCACCAAACACTTAGTGGCCGTAACGTATCCAATCCACAGCATGCGTATGCTGTGACATATCGCGGATGCTTGTAAGTGATGACGGTCCATCACCAGGTCATGATGGTGTTCCAACGACTCATGTCTGGCGCTTCGACATGCATGCAACGAAGGCTGATAAGCGGGGTATCAGAGACGAACGGGGGCGTCGGCGGCGGCTGAGAGCTGCACCGTCCTTCAATATCCGAAAGCATCTACAACTCCAACCATATCCATTTCGAGGCAGACCAGACGGGAATGGCGGGACTCGGTAGGATGGCAGCACGCGCATGCAGGGAATCCTGGGATAATGAAGCCGGAAACTCTATCAGCGGCTAGCGGCGTATGTGTGTCGCTGGATTGGCAGGGGACCGACGGCTGTCATTTCCTAACTGTACAACCGGCACCACGAGGGCTCGTATGATAGCACTGGTTGCTCGGCCTTACATGGAGCCATTGACGAAAAGAAGGGTCGCAGAAGCATCCCATTGACTCCGAAAGACACGCTGGGGGCACCAGCTAAGGTCGCTACGGAGTTTCTTGTGTTACCTGATTCTTCTTCCATGGAAGACAACTGACTTTCAAAAAAACAGAGTGGTGTGAGAGAAAGAGAAAGAAAAGAAAGCCGGATGGCAGTCCAAGCATGGCCCGGCACCTGCTCCCCGCCCTCACGAGATAGGCCACAGTCGAGACCGCCTTGAAGCTGGAATGCGGGGAGGGATGACCAATTGGCTGCACCGACCGAACCACCTTGATTGGTGTCAGATTGGAGGCCGTCATTGGCAAGTGGACAGGCGACAAGCTCCGGGACTTTGTTGTTATCCAAAGAGGCACGGCAGGGATAGCAGCTCTCCATCCCTCCTTGAACTAGCTCTCGCACCTGGCGTAGCTGTACTATGCACAGCTTTGAAGAGCTGATATGGGGAGAGGATAACAAAGGCGGAGGGGACTTTCGCCACACCGAGCTTGGGAGCTTTGGGGCTTGGATCCGGTCGCCGCGATAGCGTCTCCGGGTATGCGAGCCGCGGGACGGCCGCAGGTACCACGGACAGCAGAAATGGGCCCAACGGATGCGTAGCGTGAAGACGGGGTCGATCTGGCGGCCACGCGGTATACTAATTCGAGAGCCTGATGATCGTCAGGGAAGCAGGAGAATCGGCGTTTGAATCTTGGAATGCTTCGGGGAATCCTGTGTCTCGGTGGGAGCTAGCGAGTTGGACCAAGAAGCGTGTTGCATTCTGTCTGTGGCAGTGCGGCAGCGTCCAAACAAGAGGCAGAAGGGTGCTGCATCGATTTCCGAGAGGCGGCTCATCACTTCCTTTTGGGGACGAGGGTCGAGTGGTCAAGTGAGCAGCTGGAAGATTTCCGGTAGGACGGCAAGTTTGTGTAATCGGCAGCAATTACGCACTTTGCATTTGATACGCGTCGTTTGGGCCGTTGCCAGAAATATCGCGTCATTCGAGGGGAGGAGCAAACGGTCGTCGGGACGCGAAGATGACCAAGGCATGGGTGATTCCGATGTGTTATGTTAGGTATGTCGCGTCCATTGGTGGTGTTGATGTTGTTGCTCAGGCAGAATGCTTGGGAAGCAACATCAGAGACCAATCGTGAAGGCGAAACAGACGTCGATGACAAACAGCTGTCCAGGTCCAGTATGAAAGACAGCAGCGCCGTTGGAAGGCAACAGGGACGTGCAGTACGCAGCAGAATTGATGACCAGCAGCAACAACTGACGAGAGTCTAGTCGCAAGGTTGAGCCATGTCTCGAGCCCGACAGGAACCCCCTAGTAAGCTCTGGCCTCAGCCAATGGACGGCCCCCAAGTCTCGGGCTAACAAACCAGGGTCCCGTCGCCTTCCAAGCCTGCCCCGTTGTTCATGTGTCATCCAGCCCAACCAAGACACACGGCTTCACCTCATTGTAGTTTGATAGAACAGCACAACAGGCAACGATTTGGCCCGAGAGCAGCAACCTACAAAAGGCAAGTTGACGAGATTCAAGTAAGCCGATTAAGAAAACGAATGGAGCCATCAACTGCCAACTGGCAATCCCGGACCGAGGGCAGGGAGTCTCTTGGTAACGGGCAGGGAGACTTCCCCGGTAGCCATAACACGGACAGCACACATTCATGCAACCACAAGCTCATGGCCAATTTGGGAGACTTCAGGACGGGAGCTGCTGGTTCTGGTTCTGGATCTGGATCTGGGCCTGCCCTGTTCCCCAACCTGGACCCTTTTCCCTTCCTGTTCAGGGCAGGGCATGCTAGGCTTTTGCGTGTCATGGGAACCAGATGAAACCGAATTTTCTCAGAACCATCTATTCTAGTAATCATAAGTCGCAGGATTCTCTGAATGTGTTTATCACGCGATTATCTGTCTTTTTACATCCTTCATCATCAGATAAGTGCTCTGTTCTGGGTCTTCACACTTCTGAGCGCAAGCGCAAGCCGCACCTCTACAGGTACCTCGTAGCGATAGAGCGGTACTCTTCGAAGAGGTACGTACTGATCCGCCCTGGGAGAAACTGCACTGGCGTTGGACCCGGCCTGACTTCACTGTCTTGTCCCTCCCCCTCCTCCCCAAAAAGAAAGGGGCCCCGCTAAAAACCACTAAGACGCACCCGCCGACTTACCAACCCACTGCACCTCCAACTCCCGTCACATAGCACCTGCATCCCACTCCGTCTTCAGTTAACGTCCCTCCTCCTCCAGTCTTCTTTTCCGCAGCACTGCTTCCTTTTTTCGCCTCGAGAAATCGTCAAATACTCTATATCGAGCGTCAAAAACCCTCCTCACTAGCCCGAACACGAGTACTTGCCTTCAACATGAACCCTCTCCAGAAGAACAAGATTGACGTCTCGGTACGTTCGCACCAGCCACGCCCCTTCCTACCCAATGCCCCACCTGGACGACGAAGCCCGCGATTGCATCACAGCACACACATTGTCCATTTTGTTCGGGCCTGAAATCAGAATCACTCCTGCTAATTGCGCATCTCACAGTCCCTCTCCCCCGAAGAACAGCGTCTCTTCCGCCTCTATGGCAAGCTTCCCTCTCGCTCCGACCACTTCGCCAAGCACTTGAAGGATCGCAAGTACTTCGACTCGGGCGACTATGCCATGTCCAAGGCCGGCAAGGGCGACAGCGTCGACACGGGTGCCGTCGGTAGCCAGCACCCGGTTCCCGAGAACATCCCTCACCTCTCGAGCCCGGTGAACAACTCTTCCTCCTCCCTCAACGGCGGCGCCAAGCACTACCCCAACGTCCCCGGCGGCGCCCAAGCAGGCAGCCCGGTGAAGGAATCCAGCTTCCTCAACCGAGAGACCAGCGCCGAGGAGGTCCAACACAACGATAAGGAGAACAACTCACCAGTCGAGGGCGCTGCTAAGACCGAGAGCATTCCCATCCGGAGATGAGCTGCTTCCCACGCGAGCCTTGCGTCTGGCGTCTTTTCTCTGTCTTGTTATCCCAGGTTTCGTAAAGGGTGTTTATCGGAAACTCCCCAGAGGCAAATTGGGTGTTTTTCGGGGGGCTGAATTTCTACTATGATGTTATGATGAAGTGTTGAATCTTTTCATGAGACTTCTGGCGTTGGAACGGGGTGGCAAACCAAGCACATCGGTTATTGAGTGGAAGAGACTTTTCCGTCGGCTTCTCTAATGGACATGAGCGTTTGGGACAACGGCGACTCCTACGCCAAGCCCATGATGGTTCTCCCCGCACTGCGCGGGTCTCCTAGGAAGACTGATTTTCCATACATGTTTTGTGGGCTGAGGAGGAGGAGGAAGTGAATTATACATGAACGCAGCCAAATCAAGACTATTCTTGTCGTACACAGCGCGAGCCTCGGTGTGGCATTTCCCAAGAACTGGTTCATTCGATCGTTGAAGGATCTTTAGGCTTCTCACAGGGGACTTTCACGTGCGAAGACTGAACAAGGGTCAGCCTCAAACGAGTTTGGTCCGCTGCCTGATCGGTGACATTGTTTGCAATCGGAGCCAGCGCATATTTCCGTACTGAAATGTTGCCCGCCAGGAGGGATATCAGAGAGCAATCATGCCCTGTCATCAAGAAGACGCCCAAGAATTGGTCACTTATGGAATCCCAATGTATTGATAAGTACGAGACAATTCTTTTGATGCCATACGCCGTCTCATGATCCCGTCCCTTTCCTCCCAGTCATGCATCTGTGCGAAGACCTTGTTTACAGATCCAAAGCCTTGACGGCCATGTTCTTGGCACCATCAAACGTCTTGTTTCCACCGATGAAGCCAGCAGCGTGAACAAAGACGCACCCAGGGATGCCAGAAATGCCATCCAGCTCCTCGTCTCTGAAACCCCTCCATGCCTCGGGCAGCGGCTTGCGGCTCTCGAAGGAGTCCTTGGTGACGGGAACTGCCTGCACACGCCACTTGGCATCAGGAGTGGGCTTCTCCGGGTACAACACATATACCACGGAAGGGTTGCCGCCCTCGAGGGAGTAGAGATGGTCCTTCCAGGGCGCGCTCTGGCCTTCGAGAACAAGAACGCGACCCTGGGGATCGTACTGGGTTCGCTTCTCAAAAGCAGTCTGCACAACGGCGCGGGCGGGCAGCCAGGCCTTGGCGTAGTACTCGAGGTCGGCGTCGAACTCCTCTCCGATGCGGCGGCTCGCCTTGGCGAAGCGCTCATCCTCCAGGCGCTGAGCCTCGACGGGGTTCGACGGGACCGGGTCGTTCCAGTTGGGGTTCAGGCGGCCGACGACGGCGCCGAGCGTGAAGGCGCCCTCGCTGAAGCGCTTCTCGAGGCCGGCAGCAGCGACGGCCTTGGGGTCGTAGACGGAGATGCCGTTGTCGTGGGCGTCGAGGGCCTCGATGAAGCTCTCGTACAGCTTTTTGTAGAGCAGCTCAACCTCGGGGCTGTCCTCCGCAACCGGGGTCTCTGCGCCCTCGCTGAGCTTCTGGGCGATGATGGCCTTGCCATAGTGCATGAAGACGAGGCCGGCGCTGGAGAGCTTGGTGGCTCTGCCGGGGAAGGTGGTTGTGAAGCCGCGCTGGTGGTGGTCGTAGCGCTTCTTGCCTTCGTCGTACTCGCCGCCGACGTCGACAACGGTGTGGCAGGTCTCGAGTAGCTTGGGGTCGCGGGTCCGCACCAGCTGAGAGTCCTTGTAGGTCGGCAGCTGGCGGAGCATGTGCACGGCCAGGGCCTCGTCGGCGTGGAAGTGGCCGTTGTGGGTGCCGATGGTGACGGGCGACATCTTGAGTCTCTTTGCAGCGTTTTCAGCCATTCGCAGAGGGTTGGTGGTTCTGAAGAAGCTGCGGAACATTTAGCTGAGGGGAATGAGTTGTGGGAAAAGTTGGTTTGTTACAGCAGTACAGCAAACTCTATTTACTCATAGAAAAGAGAATGCGATTTCGTATATTTCCGCCAAGATACTGGAAAATGTTAGGCTTTCCAATAGAGAGAGATTCAAGGAACCGTGAAGAGAAGATACTGGTGGGATTGGAGGCATAGGTAGTGTGAAGATTTGAGATGTGATAGGCGCACCCCACCCCTAACAGCTCCACTCACACCCAGAATTCTACTCTAGCCGGACTCGCTTATCTGAACACCCTCGTACTCCTATCAATGACGCTTTTCCCAAGCTCTCCTCTCACTGGCGAGAAGTTGCCAGGAACGTGCATCGCAGCCTCGCCAGTCGCCCTGCAACTGCGCGACCGTGGAAACCCCCAACGTAACTCTGGCCGTTGCCAATTCTGTGCTATCCTTTAATTCATCGACAGCGAAAAACCTCGTTCCACCTCAATGACTACAACAACATTCCTTCCATCATAATCTCCCAATCTTCCCTACCAATCAATCGGAAATCATTTCTCTGTCGCGATTGATTGCTTCCACCCCCCGAACAAGATCCGAACACTACATCCCTCGTCTGAATCACCCGACATGCCTGCCGCGATGGACGACGCGAACGGCAGCGTCCCCCGCGACGTCAAGGATGAGCAGAACGACACCGATGATGAAAGGATGGGTGATGACAAGCCGACGTACAAGTCGTGGAAGAAGAAGTATCGCAAGATGCGCATCACTTTTGACCAGAAAATGCACGACTGCGAAGAGCTGCATCGCCAGGAGTCGAAAGCCCTGGCCACAGCGAAGCGCATCGCCATCGAGAACGAGTAAGTGTCTTTACGTTTCATCTGCTCCAGTCTGTTCCAAAGGTCATTCAACAGCGCGCTAACTATTGTTGCCCTCAGTCGAATTCTCGATCTTCTCCTGGACATGAACTCATCCGCCCAGATCCCCCTCGACAAACGTGTCGACATTTCTCAGGAGCCTCCTGCAGATCTTCCGTCGGAGCCCCTCGATGTCGACAAACCCACCGAGATTGAAAAGTCCACCGAGACGAACGACTTCGAAAAGCCGATGAAGGCACTCAAGACTCTCCTCAAGGACGTTCCGCACTCCACCTATGCCCAAGCAAAGGAGCGCTCCCCTAAGGTCGTCGAAGACATGGAACCTTTCCACGGCGAGCCGCATCCCCCTCCCTTCCTCACCGCTGACGACGTCGACGACTACCTCTACGACATCGACAGGCGGATCAACCCGGACAACCTCCTACCCACGCTGGCCCCGTCGGCCCGGACCAATGTGCCCTTACCCGAGACAAACCCTCACGCTCTGTCACAAAGCATCGCCATGAAGAACCCGACAAGTGTCTACAACTGGCTTCGTAAACACGCGCCAAAGACATTCCTCCAGGATGCAGAGAACGCCGCTACAACTGGGGCAGACGAAGATAACCCCGTCGAGACGCTTCAAACTGACGGTCGCAGACGACGCGGCGGCGCTCGGGGCGGTGGCGAGGGTAGTCGTGGCGGACGCGGTTCTCGCGGAGGCAAACGCGCCTCCCTCGCCGCTTCCCGAGCGGAAAGAGCAGCCGAGAAGGCTGCTGAAAAAGCTGCCATCGCCGCAGAGAAGGCAGCCGCTATGCGCGAGGCCGCCGCAGCCTGGGAAGCCATGGGGGAGGATGATGACGAGCACGCGATCGCTACCCCGGCGACGGGACGCGGAAAGCGAAAGCGCGCAGCAGCGAGAGATGACGATGACGGCGGCTACAGACCTAGGGGATCTGCTAGCAGGCCGGCCAAAAAGAAGCGCAAAAGTGAAAGCGTCGATGTCGGCACACCTACCATTTCCAAAAGAGGACGTAAAAGCGAGGCTGCGCGCGATAGGGACGACTAGACGGAGAGCCCTGCTCGCCTATCATTTGGTTTGCAACAATAATCATGTCGACAAGACCCAGTGCCATCGGAAGCCTGAGGGATGCTTGCGGTGTGAAGCGTACGGCTTCTCATCTGTTTGTTTATCGATTCAAGAACAACGGGGAGCTCTGGAACGCAGCAAAAGCTTGCGGCAATGCAAAGCAAGAATCTGATTTACAGATGGGATGCAGAGTCTTTTCTTCATCAAGGTAACATCAGGCGGCGCCGACGAGATGCAGCAACTAGTTTGCGCTCAAATTGACGGCAGTTTTTACAGGACTCTTGTTTGTTGAGCCCCTTTTCCATTTTCGATTCCTAGACTTGTACTGTACGTTACACATTCAATCAAATGGCGAGGAGGGTTTTAAGCGCGGGGCTTGGAGCATCTGCGTGTGGAAGGCTCAATGACAGCCAGAGGACATACCGGCGTCACGGAAATTCAATCAGGAACACTCCCATAGGGAGGTATGCTAGGCAGGACAGTAAAGCAAATGGCACTTTTTCTCTCTTTTCATTATCCCCCCCATACCCATGTCCATGCACACGAATAGTCATCGTTATTTACCACGGACTGCTTCTCTATTTACCAGATGGGCGCCTGTGGTCTTTCAGCCCCCTTTTCTTTCTTTCTTCCCGTTCTGTATGCTCTCGCACGAAAACGCTCGACGAAATCCAGTGCGGCCTTACTGACAGTTATACAGTCAACAACGTGGATGCCGTGGATCTGAAAAAAACCTCGGGCACGGTACTTGGCCTTACGTCCACATTCGTGGCATCCATGCTACTAACGCGTGTAAACATCTGCAAAGGCCGCACCAGATTCGTGATATCAAAAACGGGATGAAGTTAAAAAGAAACGCAATATTTGGCCATGCCGTTTGCTGTCAAATGCTGATCAAAAAAAAATATGTCGTTTGCCAAAGCCCCCCCCCTCTCCATAAATACAGAGTGCGGCCGTCTCTTTCTACAAGTCAAGTCACCTCCTAAGTTGCAGGAATCTAATCCGGCCCCAAAGTTGCGTCGTTATCCAGACAAAAAAAAAAAAAAAACCCTCCCAATTTACGCTGAAACAAAACAAAACCAAAACCTAGCATTTTTCGGCAGAGGCGCACCCACCGGCCTTTTTTTATATTTATTTATTACAACTTCTGCTTGAGGATGTTCTTCATGCGGCGCTCGACGGCGTCGAGGTATTCGTTGGTGGTGACGTAGTCCTCGCGGGCGGTCTTGCCGCAGGCGAGGGCGAGGTCCTTTGTCATGATGCCGTCGACGTCGACGGTGTCGACGCAGGCCTTCTCGAGAGACTCGGCGAAGGCGACGAGCTCGGGGGTCTCGTCGAGCTTGCCGCGCTGGATCAGGCCGCGGGTCCAGGCGAAGACGGAGGCGATGGGGTTGGTCGACGTCTCCTTGCCCTTCTGGTGCTCGCGGAAGTGGCGGGTGACGGTGCCGTGGGCGGCCTCGGACTCGAAGGTCTTGCCGTCCGGGGTGATGAGGACCGAGGTCATGAGGCCGAGGGAGCCGAAGCCCTGCGCGACGATGTCGGACTGGACGTCGCCGTCGTAGTCTGTTTTTTTGCGGGAGCGTGTTAAATTCGATCGAGGTCAGGTATTGTGGGCGGGGGGATCAAAGGGGAGAGGGGACAAGAAAAAAACGTACTCTTCAGGGCCATGATGTATCCACCGGAGCTCTTGACCATCTGGGCGACCATGTCGTCAATGAGGCGATGCTCGTACCAGATGCCCTTGGCCTCGAACTCGGCCTTGTACTGGGTCTCGTAGAGGTCCTGGAAGATGTCCTTGAAGCGGCCGTCGTACTTCTTGAGGATGGTGTTCTTGGTGGACATGTACAGGGGCAGGCCCTTCTGGATGGCGAGCTTGAAGGAGGCGTGGGCGAAGCCGGTGATGGACTCGTCCGTGTTGTACTGGGTCTGGGCGACGCCGCCGCCGTTCTTGAACTTGAAGACCTCGATCTCCTGGGCCTCGCCGCCCTCGGGGGTGAAGACCATCTTGAGGGTTCCGGCGCCGGGGAGGACAGCGTCCTTGGCACGGTACTGGTCGCCAAAGGCATGGCGGCCGATGACGATGGGCTTCTTCCAGCCGGGCACCAGACGGGGGACGCGGGGGATGACGATGGGCTCGCGGAAGACGGTACCGCCCAGGTGGTTACGGATGGTGCCGTTGGGGGAGAGCCACACTACGGGGAGGTGACGCCCTTGTTAGTCTACGAGGAGAGGGAAAAAAAACTAGC